>VOMN01121648.1:0-22158 GCA_014899125.1 Orchestia grillus
TGCTCGGGTCATGCTGACATGCTCGGGTCACGCTGACGTGCTCGGGTCACGCTGACGTACTCGGGTCATGCTGACGTGCTCGGGTCATGCTGACGTGGTCAGGTCACGCTGACGTGCTCAGGTCACGCTGAACAAGAATGTCGCTGGAGAATGAGCGAAGGTGCTATAAATCTTCTCTTTTTGTAAAAGGAGTTCACCGCTAATTAGGGAGGAAAAGGCAGGGGTGCAACTATTCCTCCACCAGAGATCACGGACCTAGGGCTGGCTTTTGTTGTAAGAATTTTTGCTTAGGATCCTAATGCTTCTCATTAGTATTAACTTCTCACTTTTTGATGCCGTTTCGTTCTACTCCTAATTCTGAGGTGTAATAATTCCAGCACGGATTCTAATGGATATTGCTTGTTATTCAATGTTCGAATGTGTGATGGGGGTGTAATAATTCCAGTACGGCTAGTTTTTCGTACAAAGCTGGTCGCAGTCTTATTCCAGAAATTATTCAGTCCTTAAAAGGGTAACTCAACACCCCTTCTGAATATCAGGTGTCCAAACTTGAAGCGACTTCACCTGAACTCGAACTGCCTAGTAACGCTGCCCGAGGCAATCCACTTCATCACGGAGTCGCTGGAGGAGTTGGCCCTGGACAACAACCCTGACATGGTGTGGCCTCCCAAGCCTCGAGGGCTGGCCAAGGGCTCGGGAGCCCAGTTCTACAACATCGACTTCTCCCTCCAGACTCAACTGAGCAAGGCTGGGGCACAAAATGCTGCCACAATGGCTGCCAATGCTCAGAACGCAGGTCTGTGTTGTACTCAAGTAAGGATTCATTGAATTATTGCCTGTTAGGTTAGTTGAAAGGCGCCTGCTTTGTCTTGAATTTTGAGGAGTCCTACTAAATGGAGTGAACATGCTAGTTACTGAATAAAAAATGGATTGACGTAAAGACAGGGTTCCATTCCAAATGATACTGTTGTGATTCATTCTTGAATATTTCATCAATTGTTAAGTAAATTATAAGTAATTTATATTATTAAGTAATTTGTTTCGAAGTAATGGCTTCTAAATTATAAAGTGACGTAAATACGGTGATGACAATTGTACTCTCACGCAAATTTCATTTTGCACGCGTACAAGTATATACATCTGCACGACCCAGCTTAGGATGCTCAGTGTAGTATGAATATTTTAAGCTGTGTCAAGTGTTAGGTGTTGAAATAAAGTCATACGGCTCACGCTAGGGCTGTAATAGGCCCTCCTTATTGTTAGAAGATGAAGACTTTCATCTCTTCTTTACGAGTGGAAGACTGCTTTCGTAGCAAGTACATCCATATAGCCTTGTAATTTGTGTTACCTACTTGTTAAGGACTAGTGAAAATTACTCGGCTTACTTTGTTCATTTCTGTATCAGATCATCTACCGTAACAGCGTTGGTTATTTTAACTGGCGATCCCGAACAAAATAACCTGAAATTTAAATACACATTGCAGTGCATGTTTCAGTGTTTAGTTGAAGCTCGAATGAACTCAATCAGTAATTGCAGTGCAAATTATCCATGCCAGGCACTCCTAAAGACCCGATCGCTCGCAAAAAACGTCTTCGCCAGTTCCGGAAGGACCAGCAGGACGACAAGCAGGAGAAGATTCTCAAGGGCATGAAAGACATAGCCAAGGATGAGGAGAAGCAAAAGCAGAAGGAGAAGATGACAGAGGAGCGTAGCACTCAAGTATTGAGGTGAGGTTCCCGGTGTTAGTGTCTGATCTCCTTCTGACCCGGAAATTGAGCTCTGAAATCAATAATGCTTATTTTGTGGTTCTAACATATTGTGTCGTATCTTTATTCCTGAAAGTGCGCGCTTTGTCAAATATCGATTTCATATGTTCTAGAATCTGGTGTTAACATTGCAAAGTGTAGTCTGTGCTATGTACGCCTAACGTGGAGGTAGTTTTAACGTTGACTTCTGTACAGCGCGTGCCAAATGTGCACCCAGCGTGGTGTTTTGTTAGCGTTGTCACAATGAGAAGTTCTGTTTTCGCAGTGTCTGTTATCTGCTGTGATCTCAACGCACTGCGAACTTGTCTCCTTAAAGCGTGTGTTGCTCGCTTACACTTTAAAATGCTGAGGAGGCAAAATCAGTTTTCTATGATGTTTACCCAATATGAAACTTTAGAACTCCTGCAACACGTTAGCAATGTTACGAAATTTGTGTCTCCTTGGGGGGCATAGAATAGATCGTAGGCAATAGAGTTAGATTAGTTAGGTTTGCCGATCCTATGCTATGAGGACTGGCGTCCGCAGGGGGACGATGTTAAGTTACTTCAGCTTTAGCTTGACCTTCGGGACTTCTGTCTTTCGTACCCGCTTTGCTTCTCACCATTTTCATTTGTGGTTAATCTGTAGCTTTTGTTCCTTCTTAACTTGCTGTTTTTATGCGCTGGGAATCTTGTGCGAGAACACGCCTGTGCACAGATTCCACGTTTTCTACAGTCCATGCTAAATGATCCCTTCTAATACCTCACTTCAGATCTCGTTTCATGTACGCGAAAAGCTTCCAATTAACTAATAATCTAATTTATTCTAACAAAATTCGTGTCTTCGTTGTGAGATAGGCAGGAGATCCTGAAGCGCCAGTTACCAATGGTATATTAGTAATACTAGTAATACTTATCTGTTATATGTGCTTATTGGAAATGCCCGTTCTTTCCTTCTCGTTTTAGGCACGTGTGTTCTGTGTGAATATTTTAGATTTTCATCTTCTACTCAAGTAAAGGTTGTGTAGCGCGTTGGCAGTCTCGTTCTTAACGCTCACCTTGCTCCTAGTTACCTCAGATGAGACGTGCTCTAATTCATGAGTTGTCCCACTATTCAGTTAGGAATGTTTTTATTATTGTTTTATTCAAAACATAGCGTCAAGAACAAATGTAAAAGCAGTCGTGATCCTATCCTACTCCCAATTTTTCCTGGTTTGCCTCTCGTTTAGATTTAGATTGCACTATGAAGTCGCTGTTTATTTTAATTTGGAACATTTTATCCATCAGGCAGAAACGCTGGGACGAAGCATTGGAACGTCCGGCGCTGAACTATCACGAGTTCTTCGATGAGGACGTTGGTCAAATTCCCGGGCTGACGGTGTGGGAAATTGAAAACTTTCTGCCCAACCAAATGGAAGAGGCGACCCACGGCCAGTTCTACGAGGCCGACTGCTACATTGTGCTCAAAACGGAGCTGGACGACACCTCTAGTTTGGTCTGGCAGATCTACTTCTGGATCGGCGAGAAGAGCACCGTTAGTACATAGAGATGTTCTTTAGTCAAGGGCTTTGAGGGTTGCTAGCAGTAAGGTAGTTTGGCTACCCACCTGCTGCCGATTAGTCGCCAAAATCCGAAGCTACTGTGAGCAATTGGAATGGTTTTAAAACGAGTTGCACTTAATGTGTTGAAAAATTGTTGTATTTTGCACGAACTTGTGTATTAGGGTATTCAAAGATATTTATATTCTTCGTTCTCTCTGATTTCTCTTCAAAGCAAAGCACCTAAGTGTTGACAGATTTTTTCAGTGGAGTTTAAATTTATTATAAATCTGGGGTTCAGACTCGTGTGTAGTTTATAGACTGTAGTATTTACATTTTCTTTGTGCACACAACGAAGGGCCGTGGCAGTTCTGTACCTCGTCTTAATTTTAGGAAATGGATTCTCTCTGGAGAAAATGTCTTGAGAAAAACTCGACCTAGCGAGCATGTTCATCTTTCCTTAGTCACAGATTACATTAGGTTTTGAAAAATCGACAGAACCCTACGCTGCGTCTTGCAACATATGTATAATCTTGTTCATAATAAGTCATTTTCTTTTTAAATGGTGTGATGTACTCTTGCCTATCAAGAACAGATCAGAAAGAAAGCTTCAAGTCAAAAAGTCTATTTTCACTTTCCCAAACTTTTCTTGAATGTTGTGTAACCAAATCCGTTTTTCAGCTGGACAAGAAGGCGTGTGCCGCAATCCACGCGGTCAACCTCCGCAACTACCTCGGTGCTGAGGGGCGCACGCACAGGGAGGAGCAGGGCGACGAGAGCCCGGAGTTCCTCGACATCTTCCAGCACCAAATTACTTACATCGAGGGGGGCAGGACGGCCTCTGGCTTCTTCACTGTGGAGGAAGTGGTGTGTTGTAGCGCTGGGCTCTCTATTTCTCTATTGTGTTTCTCAGCCCTCAAACGTCTTGCTCTGCCCTCTGTTGTGCTCTGCCCTCTAACGTCTTGCTCTGCCCTCTAACGTCTTGCTCTGCCCTCTGCTGTGCTCTGCGTTGTCTCAGCTTGAGCACCAGTGGCGTCTTCAGTTTTGGTACCCTGAGCTATTAATGTTTTGGGTCAGTGAAATCTGCAGGTAATATTGTGTATTTTATTATTAGTGGGCTCTGCTACAAAATTAATGTAACAGGACTTGGTTACCTTCAATTTTTGTTAGTATTACTCGATGGAAATTAAGGATTTATAAGAAACCTTTCATTATTAACCTTAAACTTAAGAACAATGTTACCCGTGCATTTTATTCTTGTGTAGTAGTTTAAATGGTAGATGAACTTCAAATTCGTACTTTCAACTGAAGTAATGACGCTGTACTCCTACAATTTGGTAATGAAATTATTACAACTGATTGCCTCAGCCATAGCTAGGCCTTAGGATCTTCTAACTTTCGTGCCCACTTTGCTTCTTTCCATTTTCATGCCTTCTTCGTTGATTATTCATTATCTTTTCTTCCTCTTTCTTAACTGTCTTTCTATGCACAGAGAATTGCTGTGCATTGATTCCACGTTTTCCAGAGTCCAAACTAAATGATCCCTTCTTTTCGTACTCTTGAGATCGCCTTTGGTGTTGCTAGGAAGCTTTAAACTAACTTAATAATAATTAAGATATTAGAACTGATGTATAAATCTGCAAGGTCTTTCTTGAAGTATTCAGTAGGGGCTCAGGTTGGGATGGTAGAATCAGATTTTCACTGTTGAGTAAATTTGATCAATTAAATTGTAGCAAGCTGTGTTTCTTGGAGACTGATATGTTATCATCATAATCGTAAAATTGTGCCTGTTTTTCAGGATTACCCGGTACGAATGTACTGCATTCACCCAAACAGCCAGAGCGTACATTTTGAAACAGTTGCGCTAGAGATTTCTTCTCTTGACCCGCGCCATGTTTACCTGCTGGACGACGGCAAAGAGCTCTACGTGTGGCAAGGAGAGAAGGTTAAGAAGACTTTAACGACCAAAACCCGCTTGGCGGCTGAGAAAATCAACAAGGATGAGCGTAAGAATGAGGCTGAGATCCACATGCTGACTCAGGGTAAAGAAAGCAATAAATGGGGAGATTTTTGGGCTATTCTCGGCATAGACCACGAAGAGGGAACTACTCCTGAGGGGTACGAAATCGTCGAACATACTGAAGAATTTGATCCTGTTTTGCCAAGATTATACCAAGTGGGCCTGGGGATGGGCTACTTAGAACTTCCTCAGGTAGAAGTACCTGAAAAAAAACTTGTAAAGAAACTTCTTGTCACTAAAAACGTCTTTATTCTGGACTGCTATTGTGACGTGTTTGTGTGGATTGGACGGAAGTCGACGCGACTCGTCCGAGCCGCTGCTTTAAAATTGTCTCAAGAACTTCTGAAGATGATTCAGCGTCCCTCTCATGCGGCCACGACGCTAGTTAAAGAGGGCAATGAATCTATGGTCTTCAAGAGCAAGTTTACCGGCTGGAATGACGTCATTGACGTAGACTTTACTAGAACCGCTGACTCAGTTCGTAAAACGGGAGCCAACCTTAAAGACTGGGCTTCCAAGCAGGAGACCAAAACTGACCTGAGTGCTCTTTTCACTCCTAGGCAGCAACCCATCACTTTGGAGGAAGCTGTGCAGTGTATGGAAGATTGGAACGACGACTTAGACTCCATGGACGCATTTGTTCTAGAAGGTAAAAAGTTTGTCAAGCTTCCGGAAAACGAGCTCGGCCATTTCAGGTCAGGTGAATGCTATGTGTTTCTCTGCAGGTACTGGGTCCCTGCTGAGCAGCCCGAAGAGAACACAGATTCGGAAGCGGGTAGTGGTGGGAAGAAGGATCAACCAGAAGAACCAGAGGACGACTTCCAATGCGTTGTTTACTTCTGGCAGGGCCGTGATGCTTCCAATATGGGCTGGTTGACTTTCACTTTCAGTTTGCAGAAAAAGTTCGAGATGCTTTTCGGTGACAAACTGGAAGTCGTGCGTATGCAGCAGCAACAAGAAGCCGTAAAGTTCATGGCTCATTTCAAACGAAAATTTGTAATCCACTCGGGGAACAGAAGGCGATCCACTCCAGTGAAACCTCCTGGTAAAAAGCGACAGCAAACAAGCGACGGTAATGCTGCTGAGGAATCTACTGAGGCTCCCAATGGAACTAATGCCAATGAAGAAGAAGTGCCAGAGTCCAAACCCTCACCGCCATCACCTCCTCCCCAACCTAAGCCGGAGCTCTTCCACATGCGCTCTAACGGATCTCCTTTGTTCACTAGGTGCATTCAGATCAACGTCGATTCTGCCCTCCTAAACTCCTGCTTCTGCTACATCCTCAAAGTTCCATTTGGTGGAGAGGAAGATAGCGGCATCGTTTATGTGTGGCTCGGCGAGAAGAGTGATAATGAAGAAGCTAGGCTGACTGAAGAAATCGCTGATGAGATGTTCGATCCTGAGAAGTACAGTCTTCAGGTATGGATCGAATGTTCTTTAGACTATCAATTCCTTTTATTTCTGAGAATAACAGTTATTAGATTCACACTTTGTCTTTAAATTTAAAAGAAACTCGTGTTGACGTGTTGAACTGACGTGTTGACTGACATGTTGAACGTGTTGCTTTCTCCCCGAACATAATTTTAAGCCAATCAGGTTCATGCCTGTAAAATGCGTGTAATAAATGTTTATTGAATGGAATATTTTCTCAATAACTAAATGAATTGTATGACTAGGTGTCAAGTCAGTTATCCGTACTTCAAATTGGCTTGGTTTTAAAACCTGGGTATTTTCATTTTTAGATGGAAAAGAATATTTTCGCACCACAAACGCCTCGATTCAAAAATAGCTATACAGTCTGCTACTCAGGCAAGCTGTGGCGAGGTCAGCGTCAGAAATACACAAATTCATACGCTGCATAGCCGGGAGCCTTTTTATTCAATCTAGGAAGTTATCCTGTATTGCAGCAAAATTCGAAGTTGTGTATGACCAACAGTTCAAATCGTCGTTTTCCCTCTCTTGTTCCATAATTATGGCACATCGTTTGAGATGTATCCCATGAAAGTCTACTTGAAAATATGGAACTCTTGAATTTGCTAGTCTGTTGTTGTTCAGTCACCGTCTTTGTTTCTCACCTAGCATGTTCTAATTAAAGACACAGCGAATCGTGTGGCTGGTCCAATTTATTTTTTGTGAAGGTTAAGTAGTAATGCCCATGGTAATTGCTCTTCATATTTTGGCCTCTCAGGAAGCATACGATAGGCTATAAGGTGAGGTTTTTCTATCATATGCTGTATGGACTGGTGACTCGAGGATGACAACGTTACATTACCTCAGCTGTAAATAGGCCTTTAAGACTTCTGTCTTTCGTGCCCACTTAGCTTCTTCCAATTTTCATACCTTCTTTGCTATCTCTACTTTACTTTTTCTTCGTCTTCCTTCTTAACTTGCTATTTCTATGCGTAAAGAATCCAGTGTGGGAACACACCTGTGCGTAGATTCCACCTGTTTCACAGTCCATACTAAATAGTCCCTTCTCTTCGCTCTCTTTGGATCACATTTCATGAGGATAGAGAACTTTAAACTAACCAATAATCAATTAATTCTTATTGTGTTGCAGGTGGTGCGTGAAGGAGAAGAACCAGAGAACTTCTTCTGGGTGGGCATTGGAGGCAAGAAGGCCTACGACGCAGATGCCGAGTACATGCAGCACACCAGACTCTTCCGCTGCTCTAACGATAAGGGCTACTTCGCGGTCTCGGAGAAGTGCTCAGACTTTTGCCAAGTGAGTCATCGTAGTGATAGTAGAGGCGCGCTGGATGCTGCGGAGATTTTCACGAGGGTGGAGGGAATTGTTACACTCGCATGTCGTAGTTCCTACAGAGTTGTTTTGCTCTGAGTGGATTAGTCGACCATAATCTGAAGGTTGGTCTGGGTGTATTTGGTTTGATGGTTTTGTGGAATTTTTGCTGGTAATGACCTGAAATTTTAGTATCCTATGTTGTGAAAATATAAGTTATGAAAATGCTGGAATTTGAACACGAGTGTAATTTTCAACACTAACCCTTGTGTGACGGTGCTATATCCTTCTGGCATGAAGTTCAACCTTCTGGAGCAGTGACAATAATACCGATGATAATGTTCCTTAATGATTTTTTTTGACGTATTTGCATGTTAAAGAACAGCAACCTTACGTATATGAATATTTGAAACCGTTAATTTTGCAGGATGATCTTGCTGATGATGACACGATGATTTTGGACGACGGCAGTCACGTGTTCCTGTGGCTTGGGTCCAAGGCATCCGACGTCGAGATCAAGCTCGCTCTCAAGAGCGCTCAGGTAATTCACTTTCACTGGTCCTGTGTACCTAAGCACGGCCGTGGTCATATCTCGCCCTTGATAATGCTGTCTTCGACCGTATTTTTATGCTCTTCAATTGTTTATCTATTTCGAATCATTTATTTTAATTTTTATTATATGTCTAATGTATCAAAGTTTCTGTTTCACGTACGTATATGTGGTTCTAAAATAAATAATTGGTGATGTAATTTTAGTTCCCTAGTCACATGTCTGAGTCTTTGCTTCCCTCTTTATATACATTTTAGATGAATTTACTAACCGAACTTCGTTTGTAGTGACGGCCATGTGTAGCAAGTTTGTTTAGCTTGAGATGAAAATCAAATCCACTTGAAATTTTATTTCTCTTTTACAATATTTTCTACAGTACGTACCTTACTACCGAATGGGTGGCAGACCCTTGCATGTTCACCATGTGCACAGTGTAAAGTAAACATTATTGTGCAGGTGTACGTCCAGAACTTGCGCGTGAAAGAGGAGTCGCGGCCACGCAAGCTGCTCTGTACTTTCAAAGGCAAAGAAAGCAAGAAATTCACGCGCTGTTTCCATGGCTGGAGTCACTTCCGCACCCACGCTGGTTCCTGAGCGTCCAGCAGCGTAAGTCGAAAGCCAACTGAGTAGCTTTTCGAAGGATGATGAAACAGCCTCGTGCCTTCGGGTTCCATCTCTTCCTGTGTTACACACACTACTTCCATTGACCTCCAGAGCGATGCGGCTTTAATTCCCCTGCACTGGCAAATTTATGTCACCACCACTAATACTGCTACTACTCCAATGACACATACGAGCTAGTATGCGGAGACTTGAAGCGGCTGTGCTACGTTTGTTACTACTTCGATATGCTGAATTAGAAGTAGACTCAGCGCGGCTTCCATGTGCCATGCCGCGTTTCATTAGCCAAGGGTTGTTTTTCAGGGGAGAAAGCGATATGTTCCTTGCCTCTGGCACGGCTGTAATGTTTTACCTTGTTTTCTCAGCCTCAAGTTCTGAAACTTATGCGTGGGCAAAATTGAGATAAAGTTAAGTTACGTGTGTAGTCTTTGTATTGATCGATCCTTCCGAGGCAAGTTCCAAGCTGAAATTGTTGACGGAAGAAGAAAGAGCTCAGCATGCATAAAATAACCTCTCCTTCTGGAGTATTTCATTTTATTGCATCGAACTTCCTATTTTCTGTTCTTTCTGAAAATTTTTATAATTGATGTTAACACGTTGGCCGCGATGTGCGCCATATTGGTACACGCAATCATCTAAGTTCTAACATAACCCAACGTAACTTAAGCACTAACATATATGAATACAAATTTTTAAGTTTTCATAAAATTTGTGTTCATTACTCGAATAAGCTAGTTTAGATTAGAAGGTAAATGAATGGGATAACCAAATTTGTGAAAACAAAGTCCTTCATCTTTACATTCACAACTGAGATATTTGTCGACATGAAATTTTACCTGGATGGAGAAATCGCGGCCAACGTGTTAATCTTTTTGTTATGATGTTAACGCGGAAAACATCTTTGAATTTTAATATTTTAAAATGCTTTACGAGGTACTCGCAAGGTAAGTGCTTTTTTCTCTACTATACGTGCATTTTTCTGCTAAGCTACTTTTTATGAAGTCCTCACATTATTTTAATCTAATATTTATAACACGAAACGTTATGATCTTACCCTGTTGAATGCCATGTTTTTGTGCATTGTTACAAAACTCGATGCTTTTTTCCACATTTTTGTTTTTTGTACTGTGTTCTTCAATTTTTATCACAAGTTTTCCCGCAGTGTGTCACTCACCAGATATATATTACGTAGGGGTAGGGCAATGGTATGAAAATGAAAGGTTTTTGGTGGCTGCCTAGGATATATTTGCATCGGGGCTTTACTTAAATCGTGAAGATTTTTTCTGCTTTAACTTAATTTACTTTGAATGGACAACCCGTTTCTTCCCTTAATGAAGCATTTGAGACATTAGCAGTGGTTCTGGCTCACATTTCTGACTGTTTACGTAAATATATGCGGCTATTTATTAGCGAACTATTTGAAGAAGGTCAAAGAACATGATTAGTATTTAACGTGAGTATTAGGTAGGGGATAATCTGTAAACGATCCGTCGTAAGTCATAGCGTCGCATGAAAATAATCTTCAACTACAACCAGTGTAAATTTGGTTGCATGCTTTCGAAGTTTTTTATTCTTCTACAGAAGCTGGTCTTCTTCAAAGAAACGTGGCAAAAATGATGAAGATCTTAGAATAAAGCTCTGTTTCCTTGCACAGGAATAGGCGGCGAATCTTGCGAGCCGTTTGGATTCAAATGAAAGGAGATTTATTCCAGATTTTTTTGATCCCGTTTTATTTTGACTAGATATTAATTGGAGAATTCAATAATTTAAATGTCTTGTAGAACTCCCAATGTTGCTGAATCAACCGTAAAGGGTGAAAAGTGTTTATGAACTAAGCGAATTTTGTCAGCGTGATTCTCATTATCATTTTGGTATTCATTTCTACTTCATACCTGAGGTTGAAATTATTATTTGACATCTCAATAAGCTAACGAATTTATTCATCTTTATATCGAAAGTATTTATATACTGCTGATTTGAAATTTTCATTCTAGACATGCGTTTGAAGAACTAGAGGTGTGATCTCGAACTCTTAGGCATGTTTCATTCATCAATTTGTTTTCCCCTTTTCTTCGTACTCGTTCAGCTCTCTTTCTTCAAATTAAATTCCTTGCCCTCGGTACAGCTATTCGGACTCCTCTCCTCTTTTTTGGTCTCTGAAAAACTCCACATGTAATTTTATCAGTTTCAGCCGGTTGTGCCAACTGAGAGACTTCGTTGAACGTCTTCTAGCGTAGGTGAAGATGTAGTGTGATTTTTTTTATGCCAAGAGCTAAGTAGCACGTTTGACTATAGGCTTACAGATCTTTAACGAGCTTTACTTAGTCGTATTTGTTATAATTATTATTTCCTCATAGAGGCTCACCTGTTGCTGACTATATTTTGCTTCAAAGTGTTACCACTGTTAGTGAACCTTATTTTAATGCTTTCCCTCTAATTGTGATTTTGAGAAACACATTTTATGATATTGCTTAATAATTTCATTTCATCAGCTGAGGATACGTTCTCCATACTCTGACACTCTCAAGTACATTCTTAAACAGGGTGCTGAGAAACGAGAGGAACTAACTTTGGCAGCAGGCAGGAGCACGCAAAATAAACGCTTTTTTACGAAAACGAAATATTTCAAAACTTGAGATTAAACTTCATGCCCGCTTAATAATACCGTTTCTGAGAAATGTCATCATGGTAAAGGAAACTAATAAAAAAGCAACAGATATTTGATCAAACAAACTTGGCAATAACTGTTCAAATGTCTGTCCCCTGAGTCGATGGAGGTCTGGTACCTCTTGCGAATGGATTGTTGGACACGATGTCAAAGTCTTGGTATTTTTGCACTGTTAAATGCTGCGACCGCTATCTTTGTGATAAGATTCACCTCGGACTCGACTGGTGTTTTGTAAATCAATGATTTCCTATGGCCCCAGAGGAAGAAATCTAAAGGACTTGCGTCTGGAGATCTTGCAGACTATGCCACTAATCCATTACAAAAATGGGACAAACTAGGCATGAACGTTAAATTTGAAACTTTAGTGTCTAAAAACTAAAGGAGTTTTGAAATATTTGGTACTCGTGAAAAGGTATTCATTTTGCGTGTCTCAGCCAATTGCCTGAGATTTTACATCTCGTTTTGCAAACCCTCTGTAAAGAAGTGCTGAACAGCTTACGAGTGGAATGTGTGTACAATTACGTACTACGGTTACGCGTTTCCTTAATAATCTCTTTTCGTGATCAATTTCAAATAGCAGAAAATAATTCAATTGGTATTCCATTTATTATGCGAAGGTTATGGCGTAATCGCTTACGTTGGCATGGTTGGCATTAGAGAAACCACTTTCCACGTGGTTCATCCACTATATCTGCTCAAACACACAACCTTGTGTCTCTACATAAATGTTTCACATTCATACGTTTCCGTGGTTTGTTTCGTATTTTTACGAAGTTGTTCGACTTGAACCTCTTAACATCTACAGCTTACCGTTTTTCTTGCATCAAGTCATGTGTACACTAACCAGTGAAAGCATTTTGTTCTTTTCATGTACAAGTACAATGTCGAGTTTCTCATGCCTTCCTTCCCTAATGTGGGAGCGTCCCTACAGACTCGTTAGGTCAAAGAGCCTCATTGAACGTCTCTAGTAGCTGATGTGTTCGGGGTCTCAGGCTTTGTGTCGTGGCTTGGCGCTACTCTGGTGAAGGTGATGAGGGCTGCCTATTGACTATCTAGGCTTGGCCTTTCTATAAAGTGACTTTGCATTGTCGTTGCTGACGTTTATTCATCGTTGACGTTGATGAAATGCGAAAGATGTCAGAGTTCACGTTCACCTCACTATTGAGATAAAATTACCTTCGCTTAGTTTTAACATTGTGAAATCTCAATTTATAGTCTACTTCAGAAGTTTTTGTTAACAATTTATAGAAATTTTAAGTATTTTTGGTTACGATAGCAATGCGTAATTATATAATATAGGGAGTCCATGTAACCTATGAATAAAGATGGATGTTTGAAACAAGTTAGTTCGCTTACGTGAGTTCAAGTTTTAATTTGAGTTTTCCAGATTAACAGGGTGTTTGAATGATTTGTGACTAACAGATTCCGAGTTTGATACTTATTTATTTTATTGAAAGGATGAATATTTGCTGTGATTCATAAGAAAGTTTTTAATTTCACGTACAATTTAATTCATTCCCCTGTTCAAGGGTCGATTTTTTCTACATCAAACATTTTTGTTGAGAGTGAAACACGCCAGCACTGCAGCTGATGCTCACCAGTTTGACATGAGAAGCTTATGCGACAAGTCTTCAATGTTGGTTATCATCAGCATTTTAAGGCTAATTGAAGGCATCTTATTTCCAATGTTTCGTCCTAGAATTTGATATTGGCATTAACCTCCATTCCTTGTGGCTCTTAGTATTTCTTGTTCTTCAAATTTCTATTGTCTGTTAATGGTGTGAAGGTGTCATGTCCATGAAAGTTGCTACGGTGACCTCTGGCTTTCCCTCTTCTTGCTGGAGCCTGCATAGTTTGTCGTAAAAATTTCGTGTTTTCCTTCACATGTTTTAGTAGCGCTAATTTGTAATGTTCTATAAATCGCTAATGAGAAGCTAACTAAATTACTACAAACATTTTTAATAGCTGCAGTACGTTCATTTAAAAGTTTCGAGTTGACTTGTTCTGTCTAAAGAAAGTACCACCTGTTAACTTTCGCGGTAATGCAATGCACGCTTTGTGCATTGCAAGATTTCTTGACGAAAAAAAATTATTTTCCGGAACATGCAAGGTAGAGCTTGAGGAAATTAGTGTGGCCGCCTTTCTATTACAGCATTATATCAAAAACAGAATTGAACTTTTCTTATTGTCATCGATATCGTTCACCGTCAACAACTTGGCAACATTTTCAATTACAGCTTTTGTGCTGGAGTAATCGTGGAGTTTCGACTGTTGCTCTACAGCACTGTGCCAAGTTTTTGCGCCTAAACTCTTATTTGTGTATACATAATTACTCGGTTTTAATCATTTTAAAAAAAAATGTTGGCAACACCGACATGCGTGTGAAACATTTCTACGCAGAAGTAAACTACAACAATGCCATTGTTTGAAGACCGCGCCTCTTTTCTGTGCCTTGCAAGTTTTCAGTTAAAACATGTCACAGCGCGTGCCTACTGAAAAAATTTTCCTCAACATTACCATTCATCGACAGAAAACTTGCGTAACACTTGAAAACTTACGTAACACTTATGGAAGCAGAAATTTCCAAAATTTGGCAATGACGTACATTTTTGAGTAAAGGCTAAGAAAAGCTCTTGCACAAAAGCTTGACACGGGGCTTGGTTTGCTCGCCTCCTCTGTGCGTCAGGAGGTTAGCCAAACAAGACCAGGACATTACATTTCTCTTTACAGTCATTCTCGAAAGAGTTGACCACTTCAACGTGGACACTACGGTTACATGAACAAAGCATGTTGAACATAGAAGGCGCGCGCACGACCCGCTATTGTTGAACATCAATATCCAATTGTCGTCCCTGAACAGGTAATGTTGACATGGTGTCAGCACGATACACGACTGTATTAATTATCTAAAAGATTATCAACAGATACTATCGAAGATGAAGTTAAACTACAGAACAAGTAGCCGATTTTAGAAGTAGTACAGACCTATGAACTTTCGACTATATATATATATTTATATATACTATCATGTTCCCTCATCAACACAGCAGAACATTTAATTCCGCCCAGCGCATAGTAATGAAACACTTGATGTGATAAATCATGTCAACTCCACTACCGGATCACTGACAGTTAAGATCGACACGCGTCCTTCGGATTTCTATTATGAATATTTTGGAGTACTATCATGAATAGTTCTTATTTTACCTCAGATGTTTATGATTAGAGTAAGAAAATATTACAGAAAAGAGCTTTCTAGACGTAATTTAAAGGCAACGAGATTACACTTCGGTCTCGCATGGGTTAACCTCAAGAGTAATTATAACCTAACCGCATCGGTATCTTGGACGACAAACTGCTGTCAACATTTAGCAGCAAAGTTAAGTAACCTCGGCCAGCACTACCATTTCAGAACATCCGTTTCTGAACATAAACCTTTTATGCTTTGCGCTACACACTTGTCTCTAATATATAATTTTTTACATGAATTTTCAAAAACTTTACCACTTGCATGTTCTCACTCCATTGCGAACAAAGAACATTAGAAACGCCAAAGATAAATATTCATAATGGCAAAAGTGACGGAAAATGTAGACAACGCAATAAAAAATGTCAAAGGGTCGCTCGACGTGAGTACTACTTTCCTGGAGCGAGCTTTATGAAGTGTAAATATACATAAGGTAACTACGAACTCATAAGATTTTGTACTTCCGAACCAATTCGATCTAGTTTCAGACGCACGAATTTGAATGTAAGCTAATTTCGGCACAAAATTTGTTCATTTAAAAAACAGTTCACCTGAACTTCGGAGATGTTGCCCGCGGCGATAAACGGAATTTTACGTTTGATAACATGCAATAGACTAACGCAACAAGGACACCAACACTTCATGTACTTCTTAAAAATAAGCAATGTTTCCAGGCTAACGCATAAAGCGCTACAAATCTAACAACAGTAACGAACCTATGGTGCTGAGCAGTTGGTAGGAATTAGAATTCACTACCAGATTTACATTTAGCAAGTTTGCACATTGGATGCAAGACGTCGCGATGATTATCCTGATACGTGTTATTCGTTAATTTTTTCTCGGAAAAGCTAATTCTCTATAAAGCGAAAATGCACGAAACGCAAATAAAATTAGACTAATTAAGTTCGTTTCGATCAGCTACAAAATAAAATTTTCGAACCGTTACAACGAAGTCTGTGTTCTTTGACAGACAAAAGTTCCTACATTTTTATCCTTAATATCACATCGGGTGATACCAAATCGTAGAACGATGTCATCTGTCGAAAGAATGTTCAAATAACTAATACAAGAAGTTTAAAACTTCCACTACGAATAATTTGCATAATTTAAATTGGCATAAAAACGTGCTCGCCACCTCCACGAACAATTATTGCAAAAGAAAAGCGTCTGGCCGAATGTGTTACACACAACTCTGGTTAAACACGCTCAGTAAAAATTAAATGATCATAAAATACGATGCTATCACTCCTGCTCTCAACCAATAGACAAAATGAAGAAGAAAAATTTTATACACCTAGCTTTCCCTCGATACATCTACCGCAATGACGATTTCCTTCAAAATAAACTAATCTAAAACAATTTCAGACGCAGAACCGCATGTTAATTCTTACTTAAGATGAATTATCGTATCTCCCTCCTTGCTATGCTCGGCCACGCCATCATAGTCAAGCCTAAGATTCGAGCATCCAGGAGCTTCTTTTTCATGTGTGCAGCCAAAGTAAACCAAGACGGGACACACAGGTCGCTACGTACATCAAATCATCAGAATGCATTCATTTCGAGAAAAACAACGTACATACAAAGCTCCCGATAGCAAAATTAGTTTACTACCTCGACTTCATATCAAAGACAGAAGAAAATTTTTACAACCAAGTCTGGCGACCGGGCAACGCTACGTCAAAACCCGCAGACAGATGCATTTTCAATTAATTATAATTATTGAATTACGATTCTCTCATTATATGGTTTAAACAGTAAAAAAAAGTTTATAGATAATCAAAATTCGTTGCTACTTTAATCCAAGTTCATAGTAGCATAAAATTGACGTTTAATCAATTCACGAAATTCTTCGCCTTTAATATGCGGAACGTTACGTAACTCGATACCAGCATCTTATTGACCACAATTACGACTTTGGTCATAACAAATTTTACTCGCACCTAATCCTTCACTAAAAATAATATACACGTACAATGCATTCAGAAGGAAATTTTCTGAATTTTTATTTTTCTTCAGAAACATGTGATACTTGGATACTGACCATCATTACCTTCATTCTTCCTTCTGTCAGAATTAAGCAGAAGTTGACATGGTACGTATACAAACATTGCCAAGAACTTTCTTTTAGTACACACTTATGTCACGTCTGTTTGCATAAAAAATATTGATCTACATGATTCCACGCCACGTTCCGTGTCATTGAGTATATCAATAATCATCATTAATAATAATAATATTCTCAATCCTTATCAAAAATAATAATTATTAATAATAACTATTAACACAACTTTTCAATTTTATGGAGCAATATAATCTTAGGTAATATTTCCTGAAGGATTCCACAGTCAATTCTCATCACACCTGTCACAACTCGATAAAAGAGGGGAAGTGGTCCGCCTTTTGCACATCGGTAGAGCTACTTCAACGCCTCTGGTTCTGTAGCGTAGTGGCCCTCACAAATGCCTCCGGACGAGACGTGTAACTGCACTGTGACTCAGACAATGTCCAAGTGCGGTAAATTTTTTATAATTAGCAAAAATAGGCTCGAACTCTGATAGGACCCAGTTGTTTCGGGGGATAGATCGATAAATTATTTTTATTGATTTTCATCTGTTGGTCCGCAAGTTCACACAATTTGTCAAAGAATATTGAACCAAAGTTGCATTTTACCGTTGCCAACTGATTCTTCATTCGCTCAGCAAGTAAATTACTCAACTCGCTACAACATACTTGATCCCTTACCCGGCTCATTTTACAAGCAGGTGGAGAACAACTTGCACGGCCGGAAGGTCAAAACAAATGATTTTAAGACTCCTAGTTTTGAACGACAGGTTGAACACCGTTGGATTGAGAGCCACTGAGTTGAAACTCGCTTGATAACGCATTACAAAGCGGTCGGGTAGCACTGTACGAACTACTAAATATGTACAAAACATCAACGCAAGCTCCATAATGTCAACTAAACTCAAGCAAAGAAAAAGCAACGGTCTAATAATCACTTAAAAGTAGCTAACATTACAAAAGAAAGAACTCAACAAAAAAGTTATTACCTTATTAAATGACTGAAGATCTATACAATTGGATTTTTTCAGAATTTCCCCACCATAACTAACGGGACTTCCAACAAGGAGTAAACACATATACAGTGAACTGAAATACTTTCCGGACCTCATACGTTACGTGAAATATATGACTGAACAACCCTGCGTTTCCTGAGGGTCAAAGGCAGTAACCGAAACTTGGTTCATTGTTAAAGGTCGCTTTCCACCAGGGACGCGAGCCAAGAGCAAATGTGGACCCATCTCGCGCTGGCGAGATCTTTACATAAGAGTTAAAGAGCGAGTCACTTGAAGTCTCCCGTAATACAGTAACTGAATCTCATAAAAGCAGAGACAGGTACGTAAGTCCGCCGCTTTTGAATCGTCACAGGACAACAATATGATTTAATGCCCTGTAAATAGATCACGCGAAAGGAAACATAATTTTGATAATGTAAAAAAATTTTGGAAGCTGAACTGAGGAAAGAAATTCCACTGCTAAAAGCAACGTAACTTTGAGATATAAATATACAAAGATAACATTAAAAAGTATACACTTGCAAAGATTTCAAGCTTCTCGATTGTCAAACCTGAACCCAATTGCCTCATGACATCGTAAGACGACGTTGTCACGAGACTGAAGAACTGAGACGAGCTCATTCGCTTAGAATATTCAAAATCTTTCTCTACTGAATGAGAATTACGAGAGAAAACGGGGACAGAAGCTCCTGCGCATGATCAGTACTTGCGCGTCAGCTAGCTCGGAGTGAAGTGAAATAATAAAAATATCCTTTTGAAGTTAGAAACGAAACAGTTGGAAGGCTCTGCACACCTCTACAGATCGCCAACGTACAGGCACTGGCAGCAGTACCTCACGTGAGTTGTGATCGTGCGCCCCGTTAGCTGGGAGGGCTCAGTCCCCAAGGCACACTGGAAGATGGTCCACTGTAAACCTGAGGGCCAGTTAACTCCTTAATGAATTATCCCGAGATATCTCGTGGCCGTGGTTGTTGCATTCACACGGTCACTGTCGATTACACAGACCGTGTGAATGCACCGTCAGCCTCCTCGAGGTAATTCGTTAAGAGGTTAACTTTACAGGATGACCCATGAAAAAAGTTAATCGTATCATACCTCTTTTACGCATAAGATAGTGAGTTTAGTTTTTATTGCATACGTAAGTTATATGTTCGCGCAATAAACGGAAACATAGGCTCTTTTGCACGCAAGTGATATAGTAGGTTAAGCTCAGAGAACTTTTCTGTGAGTAACTCTACATAACTAAGGGCTGAATGTACTTATACAGACTGTTTCGTAAGTCCATCCAAGTAATATGAGGCACAAAAAAAAAAGAACTATCGCAAAGAACAACGCATCAAATAACAAATCCTAGAATCAACGCTTCAAATTTAGCCTCAGGCGACTAATATTAAAATTCTAGTGACTCCACATAATTTGTATCATTCACTGCCTAAACTGAAAGCTACCTGTTCTGTAGTACAAGCTCACGGGATCACCCACCCCAAGTAACTCACTTTGTCACATGTAATTACAATTCCCAGGCACGCAAAACTCGACTACATTGGTAACCAAGAATGTTAAGAAACAAAGGGACAAAGTCGGAAATAGTTTGAGCAACCAATTATTTGTCCACGCCGAGGTGTACCAAGAAACGCAAAAAAGGACACGAATATTTTCAGTTCATTGCTGCCAAACTATAATTGTACACTTTTTTTTCGAACCTTGACAATTTCCCTTTAATTTCTCTCGAATTCTAATACCGTTCGCACAAACGGGTGTAACCCAAGAAATATTTATGGGCGTAAATTTGGGTCTTCGGAACTTTTATCTACGCAGCGCTAACGTTCGTAACATAAAAATACTCAACACAAGAAATGGAAGCTCTACGCGACCGATAATCGTACAAATAAACTTACGTGTACATAGTTATGTTACAGCATTGATTTAAAAGGGAAGTGGCGGTTATTGCACTCAATATATACACAAGGACACATAAGAACGCTGGGCTGTAAATAGTCTATCTAGTGAAACTAAGCAATTATATAGACGGCTGTATGACGAGCAGAAAGTATTGAAAGCATCTGTGATCTGAAAAATACGAGTAGTCTTTAGTCTACGAAGTCCCCGTGCGCAAGAGAAAGCACCACGTGGCCAAAAAACTGCATTTCCAGACCCGAAAGAATATTACGATCGCAGTAGTGTAATATCACTGTTACTTAACAAAGGCCGTTCTACACTCGTAAAAAAATACAGATGGGGATATGCATCATACAGCATTGGGCAGGGTTGAATTTGCGAGGCTACTTAGACTTCGTGACCGAATCTGAGTCTCGTAAAAACATATGAAACCATGAAAATAAAACAAAATAAGTACAAATATTAACAGCACAGGATTTGCTAAACGTCGTCAGCACCAAAACAGGAGTGAAACCTCAGTGCGGCAAAATAGGGCAGCTGAATTATTCTTGGATGAGAAGGTTAAAATGAAATTTATTTTGCAACATAAAAAGGACGAAATTGAACGATGACGGAAAAAATAAATAATACCAACCAGCTATACGAAAAAAGGGATGAGAGCAAAAATAAAACCATGACAGCAAAAACAAGGCAAGTAAAAAAGAAGAAAATACAAAGAAAGGAAGCAGAGAAAAAGAAAGAAAAAAGAGGAGCAAAACGAATGGGACGAAGGAGAAAATAGACACCAGAAAAAGTATATGCAGAATTTGGGACAACAAAATAAAAATCATGAGTTAAAAATCTGGAGAGCAAAAATGTAACTAAAGGCGAAAAACTAGCAGTGGGAAAACAAACGACGAAAGGTCAAAACCTCTGAAGGACTACAAACGATTAGTGACGGGACAACGAAAGGTGAAAACGAGGGAGACTACAATAAAGGTAAAAGTACAGAGAGGTAAATATGACTAGCCTCCTCACGACGTCGGGCTGCAGCATGTCACCCTGACGTCACGAGGCGGCTCCCCTAAACGAAGCCTGTAAACCCTTCAGGATCCTAGAAAAAAGCCTTAAGAACTGAAAGTTGAAATTAATGAAAGCTCTTTGTAAACATCGATTTAAGGAAAGAATCCTGAATAAACTGAAGAAAAATGGCGAACAGAACCGTAGTAAAATTTCAGCAGTAAAACAAACGCATGCAGTAAACGATTGATAAAAACATGTGATGAAAATGTAATAATCGAAATGCAATGCGAGGAAATGTATGTGAACAACGAAAAGCCTACTAAAACTGAGACGGCCCAGTAATGACGGACACATGAAAAAATGTAGAAAAATTATGAGCGGGCAATAAGGAAAGCGGCGTCGACACAGGAAATTTTCACTTGTGTCAGGACTCGATCTGAAGAACAAATGGGAAGTGTCAGCACTCGTTCTAAAGAACTAATGGGAAATGCCAGCACTCGTTCTAAAGAACTAATGGAGAATACGGAGGAACATTTGAATCTCAAACGAAGCCCTAACAAGACCAGGACTCGCACTGGCTTAATAGTTCAATTAGTTTAAAGTGCTGAATGTGACCGAGAGCCCGCCAAACGACAACTGCCAAGGAACCCTTTCTCTGGCAGGGTTTCTACTGAAAATGCACAATTTTGAGACGACTTCATTTGCTCGAGATGTATGCATGTTCTCGGGAATATATTCGGGAACGGCCAGTTTGTGCCGATATAGGTTAAGAAAAGATGAACAAACTTGTAGGAAGTTATTTTTTCATAACTAACATTCTACGAGTTTGATCGCACAAAGTTGAAAAACTCGACTTGGGTAGAAATGAGTTCGCCAATTACTGAAGAAGAGGTTATAAAGGAAAAACAAAGGCGAAGTTCTTCACCCGAGGTTAAAGCGTCAAGCCTTAAGCCAGTCATTTTCGGTTTGCAGTCACCGTCAGAAACGATATGCCTCGAGACTCGACGTCTATTATCAGCTCGTGTTGCCGAACTGGAAAGGCAGTTGACGG
>VOMN01121649.1:0-13274 GCA_014899125.1 Orchestia grillus
TCCACAGCCACCCCAACCAAAGTTCCCACAGCCCCTCACAACCAAAATTCCCACATCCCCTCAACCAAAATTCCCACATCCCCTCAACCAAAATTCCCACAACCCCTCACAACTAAAGTCCCCGCATCCATGAGAGAAAGTCGCAGCCTGGGAGACACGCAAGTCATGCAGTCGCATCCCTGACCGTCATTGTTACGTCAGTGTGCACTTTGATATCAACGGCGCTAACGTGTCTGAGATTAAGTAGGGTACTAATTTTTTGGAAATGAAGGGGAGTCAAAACTTCTATACTTAGAACAGTAATTTAAACAGTACAGCCTGACGAACGCTATCTGTGTCAGAATTTTGGATAGTTTTAGTTATTGAGTTCACTGATATCAAAATGGTGAATGGCGTCTAGGGCAAAAGACGCCGAAGCCTAAGAATAGAATGCAGTCCATCTACGTTTAAATGTAACAGGCTTCTATACCTGCTCATAATCGTACACGACTACACGAGATGAAAGACCAAGCACATTATCAAACCAAAGAGTAAACTATGATCCGTTTCTATTATCTGGCTTAAACGCACAAAGACCTCGAGTTGTTTATTTCACTGGTGCACCGGAAAGATACATTCTCTCGCTCAAATATAGCCCGGTACAATCGAGTTAGCAAATAGATTGCGGGACTTCGAAGCCTCGTTATTTTTCCGGTCTAGTGATTTCGTCCGGACTGATTTGCAGGGTGTCCGTTGCCGCGGCTGCAACGCCGGTCTGGAGACGCAGGCGGGTGGTGCAGACCGAGAGTTGAACTGGGAGACGCAGGCGGGTGGTGCAGACCGAGAGTTGGACTGGGAGACGCAGGCGGGTGGTGCAGACCGAGAGTTGGCCTGGAGCCCCCAACGCTGACTGCGGGGCGCGGGCTCTTGGAACAGTCCGTGTGAGGATCCGAGTTATAATAACCGTCGAGTATTATCTTTCCGTGCTTGTACTATGATTTTCTAATATCTAAATGCGAAGAAAAAATCAGGGCAGAGAATATATGTTTGCAATGCGGTAATATACATACATATAAAACATCCATGTGTATATTTATTTACGAAACCGTTAACACTAGTTTATTGTGAATACAAATGAGCCACGAAGATACTGCAGTTACTGTTATTTTGTTGCTCATGCTCGCTTAGTTAACATAAGTACAATTAAACTGATTTGTTACAATTTTTGACAGTTCTTTTAATAGCGAAGTAAAATTACGTAACAAAACTAACGCAAAAGTATGACACCCAAGGTAAATTTATCCATGAAATATCACACGTCATGGTGCAGTGAATGAATGCTTTTTACTTTACACATAGTGGTATAGATTGGTTACCGTGGCTGCCACCACGGCACCAAGTCAGGCACAACATGGCTGCCACCACGGCACCAAGTCAGGCACGACATGGCTGCCACCACGGCACCAAGTCAGGCACGGCATGGCTGCCACCACGGCACCAAGTCAGGCACGACATGGCTGCAGCCCCCAAACACAGCTGCGGACGAAGGCAGTCCCGAGTGAGACACGCGTTTGGAGTCTGGGTGTGGCCAGTCCACCACTGCGGCAACGACGGCCCCACAGGACAGCGTTGAGTCCACACTGGACTTGCGCTCGCAGCGCTCCTGCCATCGCTGTTTTGGAGCGCGAGGGCGACCATGCCGTGTACATAGTAGTTATTTCTGGAGCGTGAAATGGGTGGGGGTGGTGTGACGGGTGGTGTGGTGTGACGGGTGGTGTAGTGTGACGGGTGGTGTGGTGTGACGGGTGGTGTGGCGTGACGGGTGGTGTGGCGTGACGGGTGGTGTGGCATGAGCACTGATCCGAATAAGCTTACATTAGAGCATGGAGCTACCTAACTAAGTGATGAAAAATGACTGCGTTAAAAAGTCTCATTTCCTGGCCAAATTATTTCCTATGTAGTTAACTACGACTTTTGATCATATACATATTTTGTCCTGAAGGTACATCAACGCTAAACTGGACGTTAAACAAAAAGACATTACAGCAGCATTTCAGGTCGGTACGCTGATTTTGTTCGAACAAGCACTGAGCGTCTGCCAAAGTGATGACATTGAAGGCATCGACTGTAGGACGTGAGCCAGTAAAGTGATGTTAAATAGGTCACGGGGCATCACTTCCACGTGCATCCGTACGTCAGAGTCTCGACGTGCGCTGCTCAAGGGAGATCGAAAAAAATCAGCAAAAGCGCCAACGTCAAATCTGCCTAGTGAAAACTTTTGGTCATCATTAAATTGAATTGCCATTTTTATCACAACGCGGCAATGCTTACAGTATTTACGTATATTTATTATATTGTTCGGGTGCCTTTAAATTACCGAACGATTTCAAAGCCAACATTTATTTAATCATCTCACCAACCTACATTGCGCACTGACCACAATTAAAGATTCAACAGTCCGAACGTACCAGTATTATTTGCCCGTGACTTAACATAATTCATCCTTCCATTTAGACACTACGATGACTGTCAAAGTGAATAGCATGAATTTCATATTCGAAAAGTAAATGACTTTTACCTCAGAAAAGGCGAAAAGGCTGCAAAGACTGGCAGACATTTTTGTGCGCGTAGGTGATGATGCTGCGAGTGAATCAATTCGTCGAAGAACGCTTGCAAAAATTTAATTGGAAACTTTAGCCTCGAAAACGACCTTCGGAGTAGGAATTTTGTCTTTAAAACTGAATGTTTGGACGAGATAACTGTCTTGTCAACTGATGAGAAATTTTTTACGCGGCACAAGAGTCCTCATTTCGAGAATACTTCCTTAGATTGTCATTTAAAAAACAATTTATATCAAGACGAAGTCATTAGTTACACGGTAAATGGTCTTCAAATTATACCAAGACGAAGTCACTAGTTACACGATATATGGTTCACAAATTCGAACCAAGAATCATCCACAATAAAGCTTTGATATGCAGATAACGTCATCAAGTTTAGTTACTTCCTCTTACTGAACCAAATAAGTTTAATTGTCGGGCAACATGAAGAAAGGAACGTTCTTAATTCTCTCAATACCCAGTTTCTCAGTGTGTCGTCGGGACACTTTGCTTACGTTGACGTGAAATGGAATCAAAAACCAACACGGAGGCCTGCTGTTAGTGACTGTAACATAGCAATAAACTTATAGTACTCATTCCGGAGACGTTCCAGGCAGTGATCACGGTTAGAAATTTTGAGCTTGGTTTAAACATCGTCAATTAACACAAGACACGTATGGCAAAACGTATCATCCCACACCACATAGAACATACGAGTATGAACTCAAGGTATGACGGTTGGAGTGACAGTGAGAGAAGGGTGAGGGGAAAAGAGGAATCTCACTTGAATCTCCTTTGGTCGGAAAATCCATTTGCTGCGTGGAGCAGGCTGCCTAATGGTGGTCTGCGTCAGAATATCATAAAAGCTCATTCAAGAGCTTACGCAAGCTTCCTCAGTCGCCAACAGTTGAAATGAATTTCAAAGGCTTCGAAACCATCGTGCTTTAATTTTCCAGCTCGGCTGAGGAGACTGGGTTGTCGGAAGGAACTGGATTACTTCCATGTTCAAAAATTTGGAGCTTGGGTTCTCAGTAGAGGCTCTGTGGGAGGCTGTGAGCAGTTCCAGGGAGCATCAATCCTGAGACGCACGAGCGCAAGGTGTTTGGAAAAGCTGGACCAGATTTCAAAAGCTGGACGCGATTTCAACAGCCCGTATCTCGGCTGCAAAGCAGCCCTCGGAAGTGGAACACCTTAGGCATAAGCACCAAGTGAAAGTAATTTAAAATATTTAATGGATAACGGAACTTGATAATCTAGTAAATTATTAGTAATTTATGTACTTAATCAACTCGGAAATAGGCCAAAATTAAATTGGGGTTCGTTTTGTAGAAATAAAAGATAAATGAGGGATCTAGAAGATCTTTCCCACACCATGATCTTACTTTCTCAAGAGTACACCGTATACAGGCTACAATTTTCAAGGTTAAGTAGAAATCATGGGGGTATGAATTTTTCATTTACTTGTTATAACTGAGCAAAGTGCATAATCAATCGTTAGTTAAATAAAATTTATTTCTGAAACATTAGAGTACTTTGGAAGTTCAAGGTGTCATAATCTCTTGTTTACAATATTGAGGACACAAGAGAAAGAATAAAAAAGTTTCATGTCTTTAACGCCATAAAATAAATTGGAAACAGGTTGAAAAGTAAGTCTGATAAATGAAGAGGAAATCTACTAATACCAAGTACACCACAAACGTCTCTTCCGGCTTGATTATGAAAATAGTGCTATCAATTAATGTTATTTGGGTCACAAAGCAGCTATGAAAAAGAAGATCTTGAAAAACTTAATAAACGGAATACGAGCCTGGGTCCACGCCGACCAGACATCGACGCTGGGGAAGCTTCGCCGACGCAGGATCGTGAGACTCGAGCAAGGACGCTGAAACCTACGCGCCCCTGCACCCACCTTCTTTTCTATTGTTCTTTCTCTGTACTCAATTAAAATTCCTACGCAGATAACTTCACGGCAAATATTGTTCGGGAAATTGATAAGAATCCGTGAGTTCAATTGAGCTTTGAATTCATTAAGGGGTAGTAGTATTTAAAATGGCCCTGCTTTCGATTGAATCAATACGACAACACTGCTAGCAAGCCTTGACCCATTTCCCTTGCTCGGGGCACTGAAGTGCGGTGGTGACGCGCTTGCTTTCAGGTCAGGAGGTCCTAGGGCAAATCCCGGATGGGAACTTCCCTTGGGAAAGACAGATTAAACCTCTCATTCCCCACTGAATCCAGGTATACACGTACAAAACGACGTAAAAACAGTGCATATTCGCCGTATTTTTGGGTGCCATTGTCTCCCGGTTCAGTTGGGGGTAACGGTTATTGCATCCTCTCATTAACACTAAGGCATTAAAAACTAATTTTTGTAATGGCAACTCGGTTGAAATGTAAATGTTGTATCCTCATTAACATTAAGGCTTTAAAAACTAATTTTTGTAATGGCAACTCGGTTGAAATGTAAATTCTTTGTTTTGTTTTTCCTTTCAGACCCAGAACGAGGTTGGGTGCTGGAGCAGCAGCTCGAAGTCGAGATCCAGGCTTAAAAGTGTCTTAGTGTTCACGTCGGAAGCGGTACGGAGCAGCAGTTCAGAACTCTGTGCGAGCGCGTCAGAGCAGAGGTTTGGTTACGCTACGAGGGTGCTGACGTGACGCTAGAGGAAAGTGAAAAACTTGGTATGCAGAAGTTTTGATGTCATTGATTTTAAATGAGTCGGTGTTAGAATTTTTCCGATCATGGAAGTATTAACACAAATTACTTTCGGATATTACCGATTTTTAGTTTTGTGGATGTTCAAATGCCCGACGTAGTTACATTGAAAGAAGTTAATTTTACAGAATGTTATTATTAGATTTACAGGACTGGGAATCATATCTTTAAAATACTATCTGCTGATAAACCACGGATTGCAAGGAAAATGGAGAAGGGAAGAAACGAATATAAGAGTGAATTAAGTTACCGAAGTGTTCACCGAGACGATAATGAGAGACAGGAAGTTCTCAACTATCTGAGATCGTAGGTTTTTATAAAAGCTGCTCAGCAAATGCTAAACGAGTTTCATTGAAAAATTTATAAATTTCCTGTTAGCACAATACAAAATGAAAAGGAGATCTTTGACGCTCTAGTCCGTAAAAATTTGCCGATGCTGAGTTCGAATTTTGCGTAGAGAAAGTCCAAGGAAACAAGAGAAACAAAGACGAAGAAAAGAAGATATTAAAAATGGAATACAAGAACAAGGTAGAAGTAAAGATTCCCCACGACGACGGGAAAAGCCATAACAGGTTGGGGTATTAGTGCTAGCCCCGGGGAGGTTTTAAAGTAAACAGTGGGGAAGCAGAGGGTATGCCTGCAACAGGGGAAACTGACGGATGTTTCCGGTTGTGGATGATGGCTAAAACTAGGTATATCTTCACCCTAGAACACGGATGCTATTTTTGAAAACATTCCACGGCGATCACGTAACGAAAGACAACGTTCACAAGCACACCGAGCAGGTCCGTACATGCCTTATCTCTGGTGTCAGTTGAAAAACGGTGTCGAATGTGGCATGACAACTGCAGAAGGCAGCTGCCACACTATAGGTTAGCGTCAAAGAAACAATCGTAAGCATTAATTTTATATGACGCAGAACGATCTATGTAGACTGAATTCAATGACAGTAATCTGTTTAGAAATAAAGGAAACACTCAGAGAATGCAATTAATATAGTAAATAAAACAATTCTGTGGTAGTTTCGCGTGAGTAAATTTATGGAAACCAAAAGTGATGCCTTGTGTTATAAGAAAATTGTGGCCGATGAATCGTAGCCGATGAATTGTGGCCGATGAACTATGGCCGATGAATTATGGCCAATGAATTATGGCCGATGAATTATGGCCGATGAATTATGGCCGATGAATCGTGGCCGATGAATTGTAATCGATAAATTATGACCAATGAATTTTATGACCGAATAATAAAAACCGACCAGTTGTGACTAACGTATTATAATAGGCAAGTTTCACCAACAAACGTTCTCCAGTTTGAACGCACAACAGATGTACCTCTCATGATGCATGACTTTAGCACTAATGTTCTCAGGCCCTACCATGTAGGGAAAAAACATTCGTTTCTTACATGTACAAATGACAAGATGCCCGCTAAAGTGCAGAATATTTCAACAGTGTTATGGTGACGCTAAACTATTCATCAGCTAAACTATTCAACAGCTGTCAGCCAACAACTGCGCTGGGTTGCGCAGTTTTAATACAAATCCTTCATTGGAAATGCGAGTGTGGTGGGGCGCATCACAAGCGACGGTATGCAAACCGACCATTTCGAATGTATAGACTAAATTGGGACTAAACTGGGGCTTGTCCTGCACCTCCTCCTCTCTCCCCCAAGTCTGACCAGCCATCTGACTGTTGACTGACCAGCCGTCACCAAGACAAGGGAAGTTTGGTGCGAGAAATGAGGCGCCTGCAATGCTGGATCAAGCAAGCCACGTATCCCAAAACTGCCTTCAAACAGGATGATCAAAAAATTCATTGCGGACCTAGTACTCAGCACACCTTTAGTTTTGCAAAAAAATTTTAAAGAAAATTTTATAAATAAGATTCTGCATTTTAAAGATGCAATCACATGACTATAGGGGCGATTATCGATCATCCTTACACTCAAAAGGGTGACTTCCATTGCTTCCAACACTTGAAAGCCTCAGGAATTACGTGTTGGCTGCCAGCCAGAATGACTGCACAAGAGTGACATCACAACTCTTAGATCAGAAATGCATTCTTCGCGTTCAGCACGAGCTGCAGCCGGGCGTTCAGCACGACCAGCACGTGCTGCAGCCGGGCGTTCAGCACGACCAGCACGTGCTGCAGCTGGGCGTTCAGCACGACCAACAAGCGCATCAGTTGGACAAAACTGACCAAAAGAGTACCTCGGGATCATCTCAGAATATAATATTTTTCTTCTTTCAAAAATCGTCATCAAGATCGGCCATCAGTTCGCATATTGGCAGTACAAATGACCCAAGTACAGTCTAAAAAAATTAAGCGCACTCAAATTCGAGAATAAACGGCCGTGCAATCTACCCAAATAAATATCAAACAAAACACCAAGCCTCCACAAAATAACCACAGTATCAGTAAAGCGATATAGTACAGCAGCAACGATAACAGGCCCTCTCATTGAAGGCACTGGAGCTCAGCTAATGAAGGCCAGACAACGTCCAGCCCCGCTGGCTGTGCTCAGGGTGCTCACACCAGCTCGCCCACCCCAATAAGTTCCGTAATTACTGATGCAGGCAGGCGTCCGAGCCAGCAGCAACGGTCGTCGCAACAATTATTGCCTTCTGTCAACATGGTGAGGTCCAGCGCGCGTGGGTCCAGTGCAAGCGGGTTCAACACTCGTGAATCCAGTGCACGCAGGTCCAGCTCACGCGAGTCCAGCAAACGTATGCCCTTAGACCGCGTATGTTTCACGTGTAGGTAGGTTGATTGCTGGATCATCGCGCAAGGTTTTGTAAACGCGATATCTTTGCAAAGTAACTTTTTCCTACAGGTACAATTACAGTACATGAAGGCTTTGTATTCCAAGAAATGCAACTGCGAGGAGCGGCATCATCACACAGGGCGGGGCTCCGGCCCACACCCCGTCCATCACTTCCGAAGTAAGAATCTGCAGTGGTAGTTAAAACCTCAATTCATATATTTATGGGACATTTACCGCAGCTAGCTTGCAATTCATGAAGGGAGAAGTTAATTAATAAATATTCTTCCTGATGGCCAGTTCGCTTTTCCTGGAACGCTGGGAACGAAGCAGAGCTACACCTGGGTCAGCGTTGGGAGCCCGGCTTTAGTCACGCTTACACGCTTTAATCTGGAGCTTTTATTACGTGATCATTTCCTGTCAAGCCTCGGGAAAATTATCTTACCTCAGAGCAGTCGAGTGGTGTGCGAAAGTGTTTATGGCCATCAAAGATTCAACTCAAAAATGCACTACATGAATTTTCTAGACCATCCCCGCTTCTGCGTTATTTTGAAGAAGTATTCGGCTTGCATGGGGAAAATTTCTTTCTCTCAAGCTTTTGCAACAACCAGTTTCACCCAAAAAAACGGGTGGGACCAAAATGGAGTGAAATCTCCAAACAAGTTATATGTACGAAGCTCTGAAAACGTCATTTACGTCTCGATAAATTTTTGATAAGCGAAATATTCAAGATTCAAGAACAAATACTGACCTCGGTGGAACAGCGTTCTTGGCCTGAACGCAATAAAAATTACACCTGCTTGTAACTCGGCTATAGTAAATGCTTCTAACTTTAGAAAAATTTCTGATTCGAAAATAAATCAAAATCGATCACAAATATAGCCAACACTCGAACAAATATAAAACTGACTAAATTTGGAGGAAAGCTTTTGGTTCTAAGCACGATCGCAGTGTAAGATTTCTTTCGATCGAATTAATAGCAGGGAAAACACGTTTTAATGATTCTTCGCACCTAAGTTTTTGTATCGCATTTCAAAATTTGTGCTACAAGTATTTAATAAACGAGCTTTATTATGTTCACAGTGGGTTTTGAATCCTTCATTACACGAAAATCTTATTTGAAAAAAATCGTCAACGTTTTCAAAACATGATCACTTGTTAGCATAGAGTTTTTGAACATATGTAGTTATACGTGGAAAAGATCTCTCGTTGTTTAAAGATGGAATCCCGTCATGTCTGAAAATAGAACATCAACACGGCAGATTTCTACAACAACTGGTTTAGATATCAGAACCATCCGACGAAGTGTTGCATGGTGAGTGGAAACGGGATGGTAGTTTTGGTTCATGCCGTCACAATTCCAGTTAAAATAAAGTTCTTATGGCAGCTAAATTAAAGGTCTTATTTCAAAGACAAGCAGTCATTGTAGTAAATGTTAAAGTAAAGTAGACGAGATGCAACAGATAAAGTTATGAGCTTGTAAACGGTATGTCACAAAAAATGTCTTAGTTGTACTACAAAATTAGAAGCATCTGCTGAAGAAGTTAACCACAATGAAGAAACCTCTTTCGAGGGCTACTAATAAGCGGCAACACTTGCTAGCAAGCGTTAGCGAACCGATCAGTTCGCCGAGGACCATATGGACTGAGCTATCCAGGATATGAATCATGCTATGTGGTCTGATGAATCCAGATTCCCCACCTTTCATTATGATGTGTAAATCAAAGTCGGAGGATGACCTCTACAGCGATGGCTCTACATCCACTTATTTCAACTCGATCATTTTTGGAGGAAGTGTAATAGTCGCGATATTTTTTACGTGTGCGGGACATGGGTTTGCTACCCTCTCCAGAGACAAAAAAAGTCACATGATTATCCGATGAGCAAGGTCATCCCAGTGAGCTTTTCCTTTGCTAAAGCTTATGGAATTTTTCAGGATGACGATGCCCTCATGCACCGCTCTCATATCGTCCGAAAATGTATCACTGAGCATGAGGAATAATTTAATTACATGGAATAGCCCCCTCGATCCCCAGATATAAACACTATCGAAAATTATGTAGACTATTTTGAAACGGTACTGTGTGCCTCATTACCTTTACCATTTACGTGATTTCAGCTTACGACTGTTGCAATTTAGAACGAAACTAAAAGTAGAATCGTTGCAGAACTTTGTATCATTATTGTCACTCACGATGGCCGTTGTAAGTCGATGAAAAGGAGGCCTAATAATTATTAATAATAATTTAAGAAAATTTTTACAACTCGGTTTATTTAATATGAAAGATTATTCGTACTTCGCACAACAAAAATGTTGCAAAGCCAGCCAGCCTTACGACGGTACTGGCTCGGCCGGTCACATGCAGAGCCCTAACCTTAATTGCGGCGACACCTGCGTCCAGGTTTGCGGTTGGACATCTTGTGACATGGGTAAAAATTGATGATCAATAATTGATAACCATCATGCGCGGATAGTATACAAAACAATTTTTTTTATAAATGAAATTTTAGTATAAAAAACAGCTGTTACTCATACTTATATATAACACATCGCAAAAGGTTTGATGAGACAGCACTCTCAGATTGATAAATTGGTAGGATGTTTAAAAATTCCGGTAAGCTATTTCACAGGTACGTCTGTAAGGAGTTTTCTCAGTAAAGTTCATGAATCAATGCTGGTCGTATTTGGAGAGCTAGAGGAAGAAGCAATGCTCGAATACATGAACTCTTACGCACCAAAAAAAAAGACTTCGTTTTTGCCTCCTTGCGAAGCCGAGATCGAAAGAGGACTTGGTGTTAACTCTATGAGGCCCGAGAATTGAGAACAAAAAGAGCCCTAGCTGCATGAAAATTATATACATAAGTAATGACTATTAGCTCCGCAGTTCGTAAGTTTTGAACTTCACATGCCTGAACAAACTGTTACGTGAGGGTAAGGTAAGGAGAAATGCAAAGGACTGATTCTGGCGGCAGTGCTTCCAGTTACAGTCTCTTGAACAGGTGAGACTGACATTGTCCCACCCCGCGACATTGATTACTGAATAAGCAAAAGATATTCAATCGCACAATGCGGTAAAAATAAAAAATTCCGTCGTACTGACGTATCAAAAAAGGAAAACAAGCGGATGATCCGCCAGCCTCCCCATATGACTGAGGAGAAACAGGACCGTGGAGAAACAGGACCATGTCCACAGGGGGCATTTGAAATGCAGGCCGAATGCCCTCCAGCGCACACCCCCTTGGAAGGCGGGCTCGAACATCCCTCAAAAAATTGTCCGGCAAAGGTACGCAGGATTACCAATATGCCGATAGCTTTTTAAATAAAATGTGTCCTGAAGGTTTTTTAACAGCGCAATTATTGTTGTATTTTGAAACCCTGATATTTCCTTGAAACGCAACACATTAAGATCTTTCCGAGGTCAGTTGAGGAAATTCTCGCTCAGTTGCAAATACATTCAGCGGAAAACATGGAACTAAAATCACACTCGACAAAGCGGTAAAACTTATGGGGAAATAAGAAAAAATAGAAAGGGCTAAAGTTCAAGCGAGATAGGGTATCGCTTGATTGAGGTCCTTGTATTTGGAAAACCATGAAACTGTATCATTACGTACGAATTTTTTTCTATGAAAAAAACAATTAAAAGTTCATTTTTTCCAAATATCGCTACTATTTACTGACCCTCGACTGCACAGAAACCAAAAACAAAACGAATTCAACGATTTTCCCTGCAACCGAAATTCGAGCAGCTGATCGCTTGAAAATTTTCGTCATTGTTTCTGCAGGATCCGAACAAAGTTTTCCAGTGCGCTGTGGACAAGATTACAGCACTCTACGCTGGCGAATAACGCACGAGTTGGACGGGAAGATTGATTGCAGGATTGCCGGTAGGGGATTGCAGGATTGCCGGTAGGGGATCGCAGGATTGCCGGTAGGGTTCGTAATGAGTTGCACACCGGCCAATTAACAGGCACGTAATTCACAGCGGTAATGAGCGGGAGACACGCTGATGGCATGCAAATGAGAAGGGGTCGCATCGCAGAGCATCCAAATAATCCAACAAATGTCATTTGAAATATTCACTGCGCAGCCGGTAGAGCATTGTCCCTTCGACCGCTACGAGCGTCATCGTACGCGCGATCATCTAACCTAGCCCAACCTAGCCCAACCTAGCCAAAGCAGTCAAATACAAGAATATAATTTGTTAAGTTTTCATGAAATTTCTATTCATTATTAGAATATTCTAATTTAGATTAGAAGGAAAATTGATAAGATAGCGAAAATTATTAAAACAAATCCTTCGTTTTTATAATGACAACGGAGATATTTGTCAACATGAAATTTTACTTGTATAGAGAATTGAGTCAAGTGTTAAGTAGGTGTAGCAACAAATTATGTCCTAGTACCCGGCCGCATTATACCTTATAAATTGACGTGTTGTACACTGACAGAAGTTTGTTATTAAAAGTTACGACACTCTGTCTCATCACCCGGGTTCAGTAAATAAGGAATATCGAAAAAATAGAAAAAGAACACGCAATGAATCATCCTTCTCATAAAAATAAGTAAGATATAATATTAAAATTTTAAAAAGTTTGCGCCAACTTCCGAAGAGCTACAATGCAGCTGCTCACGATGGAGTACTTTAATAAACATCAACAGTAAATTTATCGGAACATAATGCACCTGACAGTACATTGGTATGACATTACAAACTTTGTAGGTTAGCGTCGCTGAGTATTTTGTCAAACCGAAACTGAATTTTGTAACTAAGTAACAGGTATTAAAGATGAAGTTTACAGACGATGTAACCTTATAACCTGTTAAAATCCAACAACTTATTTTACGTTTAGATAAGAATTTAAGTTTTTAGATTTCTCTAACCTTCACAGAATATCCACAACAGATTCTGTGCACCAGAGTGTTATGGCCTGCTTCTAGTAGTTGACGGTACCATTGAATACCAACCAGTCCAAGGTAGTGGATAGACTTCGCGTCAGTTATCCATGCATAGGTTCAATTCCCACAAGGATGAAGGCATTATTGGTTTTCAAGATTGCCCACCCCTTCACATCGTTGCTCGTGCACTCGGACGCGAGGTACCTGACTCCATCTCCGGTGATAAACTTTTTTAGCCTTTGTTAGTTTCCTCACAAGAGCTGAATGTTGTGATACATACACTCAGAGCTGGGCAGCGCTACTTTGAAATGTAGCGGCCGCT
>VOMN01121655.1:0-28867 GCA_014899125.1 Orchestia grillus
CGCCAGAAGTGAGGGCACCGCCAGAAGTGAGGGCACCGCCAGAGTGAGGGCACCGCCAGAAGTGAGGGCACTGCCAGAAGTGAGGGCACCGCCAGAAGCTGCGGTGCAGAAGAGGGGCCGAGCTACTGAGTCTCACCAAGAAACTTTCCCAAAAGCCTCGGACTTGAAAAGAGTCTACAAAAAACTGCAATTACACGTGTTTTATAGGGAAAATCTTGGGAAAGGGCGTTTTTAAATGAAGACAAAAATACGCGAAAGTTGTTCAAATTGTAACTAGGATGTTGCGCTCGGCTGCTGTACGCTGTGCGTGAGTGTTGAGCGCGGCACCTCGGGCGCCAATATCACAGGATTGCTCTCAATGACGTCCTATATCTCCCGGTAACTATTATTCTGCGATAAAAACAAAGACTTTGTTTGAAGGCTGTCAATCTTTGAATTGTAGAGGCGTGATCCGTTATTTCTGAGAAGGAAGTTTGGAGCCGCTGTTTGATGTTGCGCTGGCAAGACCCGAGAGCGAAAACTGAGACTTACCACTAGGGGGCCTCTTTCGTAACCATTTTAAATACTTAAGGAAAAAGTCCGGAGGAGGGGGAGGGAGGAGGGGGTGGAAATTTAACTCGTGAACGTGACCAAAGCGCGGCCTGCACCTAAAAAGAGAGTAGAGGCGAGAAAAACATTTGAAGAACGATTCCTAAAGAAGCAAAAAACGGTTGTTGATAGTGGAAGAATAAAGAAAAATGGCCTCACGAACCGGAATGTTTGTATCAACAGTAACATGAATGAACCATTTCATACACGATGCATATATATATATATATATATATATATATATATATAACCACCGCGTGTTATTTTTACAGGTATTGCATTTTCCACATCACTTTTTCAATTGAAGTAGGGAAGCTAAATTGTTAAATCATATTTTCCGATCGCGTGGTCGCCTTAAGAGTGTTTATCTATGTACAGATAAAAATGTAACGCACTCAACACAGTTAATTACCGCGTAGATTTCACTGGATTGTTGCATTTCTACAAACCTCAAAAACCGAGATAATCGGGCCATCAAACCTCGTTGGTGTGACGACTAATGACTGCAATAGACCGGCTGTCACAAAAAGCGTCAACATGCTATGATTGATCATGATGTATTTCGTAAACATGGTACAGTATTTCGTAAACATGGTACAGTATTTCGTAAATATGGTACAGTATTTCGTAAAGATGGTGCAATCAAATAACGTAAAAAACATTGTAAGACCAGGTAACATATAAATACGTCGATGTTGATCCTTATATATATTTAAAAAAATAGTTCATACGATGATTAAGAAAGCGTAGTAATATTAGTTAATTATTTTAAACTAATTAACTAATATTACTTTCATACCACACCAAAGGCGATCAAAGTGGGCTCGAAAGATAGAAGTCTCAACTGCCTATTAACTGTGCAGCAGAGGTGCCCCCTGGGGACCCCAGTACCCTAACCCTAATCCTAGAGCTTACAATAGACAACTCTAATCCTATTGCCTATCCCTTGTTCTCTGCGGGGTGATGAACGCTTTATAAACTAATAAACTATGCTCTCATTAGTGTAGCGGCGCCCTGCCTCACATATGTGTCGTAAGATCCCAAAATGGTGGAGTGCCAGCATTTCAGAGCAGCTGCAGAGATCCCCCGTAATGTGCAAACAGATCTGCAGTGACCGCAAGAACATTGTAATTCACTACCAAAAAAGAAGGATGTAAAATTTTTCCCCAGAGTGAGATGAACCTGTTGTAAAAAATTCGTTTCGGAAAGAATTTTTCGATGTAACCTTACTTTAGTTATCAAAACGGTAAACGATTATGATAAATTAACAAGCTAAATTAACAAAAATAGATGGAACTTCGGCATTCCAGAAAATTTCATGTTGGGTTTTTAGACATTCTTCGCACATCTAGCACGACGATACGCTTCCTCACACACCGCGTTTGGTAGTTTGCGTCATGCAGATGTGTCAATGCTCCGTTTGCCCGCTGGCTCAGCTTGCTCGAAATGACTGCGTCGTTGGAACTGGAGAATATATCTCTGACAAGATGCAGTGACGATGTACAGACACAACTTCAAATAGAAATGATTTTAATTGGACCAACACCCAAGTGCAACGCAAATTTAGATACCCCAGTTTCTAATTGGAACATCTGTTAAAAGATAATTCTTATTCCAAAGGAAATTATATAACCAAAAGAAACGGTATTATCAATTTTAAATATTGTATTAAACCATGTACTCACGCAAATCAGATCAAAGAAAACTAATAAAATATGGTTTAGCGTTCAGCAAGAAACTAGATTTGGCTAAAAAGAATCTCACATTTTTCAAAGGCACATTGGTGCTTCTTTTAAACAGAATGCCGATGAAACAAGTCCCTAACTTTACTTGGAAATCAATTTCAGTGCGTAAGTTCATAAATAGGGAAGGCAGAAGTCACTAACTACGCACATGAGACACACGCGTCAGCTCCTAACTATGAGAAGTGCCTGCAGCGCAATATCAAATTACTAGCTTGACAAACGCAGCAATTTTGCTTAGTGACCAACTTCATCAGTAAGGAGAAAAAGTTTGGGAACAACTTGCATGAATCGAATTTTGAACTGTGAAATATGAGCCAGGTATCCATGCTCTAAGGTATCCATAACATTCCTCTGAGTCGAGGAAAACATCCTTCACACGATCAGTCAATGTTTGAAGACAGTGTAGGGAAACAGGTAAATTGGGCATCGAATGCTAACTTTCCTATCTATTCTCTAGCTAGGTCAGAAGGATGCATTTCAAGGGACTGTACAGTCCGATGACTATGTTCAAAATAGAGGGCAAAGGTAGCATTCGAAACCCACATTTGGGTGTCTGCCAACAATGTCTTCAGACATAGACTGATCGTGTGAAGGGTCCTTAGGCATGCCTCGAACTCAGTTAGTATCGCAACCTTGGTGATGAGTACGATGCCCTCATCGCCTGTGACTCCGTATCATGAGAGCATAATAAATTACTACTCGCAACCAAGTCCAACTCTATCACCGCCTCATCCACAAATGTTCAAAAAATCTGAGTGAAATTACGGATCTAGGTAATACTCCTGAAAGGGGAGACTGGGAGAAGAGCTTCCAAACTGCAGCAAGCAGCTGTCGTCAGGGCGCTAACCCCCTCTGTCGGGAACACGTGGTCTGCACACCGCCGGCTGCACCTCACAAGCGCCTCAGTCTCGAACGAGAAAGTTACGACGACCCTTACATGAAGGGGAAACGGGCGCTACACAGGGAGATGAGGGAGGGAGGGAAGGAGGGGGGGGGACTAATTGAGGTAAGTGTGCTTGTAGTTTTTAAGTTCAGCTCTGCTGCGAGGCTGTGCACAAAACCACCTCCGTTACCAGTCGTACGTTAGGCAGTAAAGCCAGTTCACGTCCATCAGGAACAGCCAGGACTGCTTTGGTTCTTCTAGGGTGTGGATCCACGCTCCCCTGATATCAACCTTTTGGAATATTACGGCAGCATTAATGGTTAAGACGGTCTCCAATACACGCATTTATTGATTTAACAGTGCCTCTATATTTTCGTACTGAAGTAACTTCTGAGTGAAATACAAAAAATGTAGTAGAACAAATTCCTTTTTAACTTAGGTCTTTGGCACACCATGACTTCTTATCATCCCACTTACTGAATGGAAAATGCCTCAGTAACTGGACTTGGTTGTCCCATAAATTACACTACTGAAGGAAGCGGCCCAGTAACGACTAGCTTCGCATAAAATAAACGGAATTATTTGAGAAACAAATTTCATGCTTATATGCGTTATGATGAGTTCTCCATTGCCACACAAGGTGTTTGACAAAAAATGCAGTCCTCGCTATAGAACATCAATAATTCGCCTCAATGTGAAGCCGATATGACCTCACTTAAGCACACACCAGTCAGTCGGCCGTATTCTTGAAATCTTGACTCTATTACTGCAGCTTAATGTTGGGCAAATTATCGATATTCCAAATAAAAGATATACATTTTTGTAGGACACCTAGTATATCAATCACCACCTTCAACGGTTTGCTTTATCTGAGAGTGAAACTTCGGGCCTCTGTCGGAGTAACCGGACCTCTCGGTGTGCCGAGCGTTTTCCAAATTGCTGAACTTTTAAGATTGATGCACGTAGCTCTCAAGAAGGACCAGAACATCGGCGCGGGACTCAGGCCGCAGAGCGTGACGGCGAAATACGGCGCGAAACAATAAAGAGAGTTTGCGAGCGTGTCTCCATTCGCGGCGCCCCCTTGCGGGACTTTCGTTCCAGTCGCCGTCAGATTTTTCTTCCATTCTTTCGGAACGCCGTCGGGGAAATCGTGGGCGGAAATGGACACGGAAATATCTTGAAAAAAATCGAAAAAAAGGAGAGCGAGGTTTGTTTCCCGTAGAAAACATTTAGCAATCAGGAAATTAGGTTCCAAGGAAGCAATTCGTTCGCGATAAGAAAGTCCTAATATTATGACATGATTTTTATCTAGTGCAATAACGTGTTATTTTCTACCTCTTTTTACTGCGAGATAAAAAAAAGTCCTTTGTTCCAACGAAGCTTAGCTCTTGAGCGATACTTGTATTATGTTTATTTCTGGTTTTATTTGAAATTCGAAAACTTTGAAATTCATTAAACACGAGCACAGTTCGAGGGTAGAATTCTTCTTCTCGACTGGTTTGGTAACAGCTTTCATATTGCCTCTGCCTTCATGTTGCCTCTGCCTTCATGTTGCCTCTGCCTTCATTTTGCCTCTGCCTTCATGTTGCCTCGGCCTTCATGTAGCCACAGAATTTTATATCGCATATGTTATTATTCAATTATTCATTTACGTAATCAAACATTTCCAACGACCCAAATCACAACAATAACTGCACAGAGTTTTTTTATAAAAAGCTACAAACCCTAACTGAAAAATGAGGCTACTGAGATGGCTGCTGCGTCGTCTGTGAGATGGAGGGGCTGATCAGGCAGTAATCCAATCCCAGCGTGAGCTCAAAGATCAGTCAACGCACTTTGTGAAGCGTGAATCTTCTGATTAAATTATCGATTCATCGTAGCGACATACAGTCGTTTCCACACCTTCCATCACCATTCTTGAATGATAATCGACACAAGCAAGATGATTTGTAGGTTTCGTACGAAAAGTGCGGAGCATAAAGATTCAGAAATGTTGAATTTAAGGATTGAACACTGACACACAAACTGTTCACTCAGACACAAAGAGTGCAAACACAAACACACACGTTCAGTGCAGTTAATGTTAAGATTAGGCACGGACACAAAACCGTTCGCTCTGGCACACGAAAAGCCAGCACAAGTAGACAAGTTCAGGGACGACACAATCAGAATTATAGAAGTGGAAGCTCGCCCTTAATTAGCTACGTGTGGCCTTAATTGGCTGCGTGTGATCTTAATTGGCTGCATGCGGCCTCAATTGGCTGCTTGCGGTCTTAATTGGCTGCGTGCGGTCTCAATTGGCTGCGTGCGGTCTCAATTGGCTGCGTGCGGTCTCAATTGGATGCTTACGGTCTCAATTGGCTGCATACGGTCTCAATTGGCTGCGTGCGGCCTTAACTGGCTGCATGCAGCCTCAACTGGCTACGTGCGGCCTCAATTGGCTACGTGCGGCCTTAATTAGGCAGGCAGCCTCACACGAGGCCGAGTAACGAAGCTGCGTGCACCGACCAACGCACTGCGTACGTCACTGCGCCCTCAGTTATGGCCCGACGTAGACGAAATTTCATATCAGAGAGTGAACGATGCTCTAGAATTTTTCATCAGTTAAGTGAAATCAGAAAAAACTCACATATTTCCAGGAAACCTTCTTACGTAAAGAATTCATGATCTCAACAAATTCCAAGGATTAAATTTTTGAGTTGCTGGTGATAATGAACGACGCCATACAAATTTAAATACTAACGAATAGTTTTTTGTACACATATAGGATGCGGTAAGTATTGAGAACAAACATCGTGAGGAACCAGATCCTCTACGTCATCGTAACTCATCCTTTTTTAGTCACAGAAAAACATTGCCAAATCTAAGCTAACCTAGAAAATCAAGAGGCTTGCCGTCATCGTTTGCCGGGCACAGGACAGTCCGATACCGTGATCATCGCATTTCTGAAAGTCACCCAGTCCTTCATCTTTTAAGGTTTGTAGAGAATTAGAAGCGCCAGTGGTGGTGTAAAAATCATTCCCCACAGAAAACGACATTGTCATCTCTCGGACAGGACATGAACAGTGAAATTCATCAATTCCGTTGAAGCTGTAAAGCAGGAGGACCCTGCATGGGAAGTTCATGAGGGCTCTCGGCAGGGAGCTGCAGGTCGGCGTGGCCACCATTAGGCGTGTGGGTCTCGAAGACTTTTGTACGAGTCTCATGTGATGGGAGGATCCTTTATTAATTCCAACACGTTTTACCGTTGGGTTTTCAATGCCTTACAACTACTAATGTGGTGAGGAATGTAAGGAATGTGTGGCTTAAACTTCCTTCCCCAAGGGAAGTACTCCGTGGTCACGTGAAATGCCTTGCCTGAGCCGAGGATCGAACCCTGGTCCTCTCGGCTGCGGGGCCATCACGCTAACCACTACACCATGGAGCCAACCGGACAGGACAAGCCCACCGTACAGGAGGAGACCAGTTCATATCCCAGAGAGCCGAGAGAGAACCCAGGAGAACAGAGGGACCCGAGTGACGCGTCTCTTGGGCAGGTGAAGCATCAAGAACAGCCAGGAAGGCTTCAGTTGTTTTCGGATGTGGCCTTCAAGCTCCCCTGACATCAATCTTTTGGACTATTACGCCTGGGCGTGGTTGAGATCTCCAATAAGCTTTCACACACTATTAGTGTTGCTTTCAGGATAGCTACTGTGTAACGCAATTACAAACGTGCCCAGAACCGACCTTCTTACTCCATGCGAACGGTTTCGAAAGTGTGTAACGGCTGCATTGCGATAGATTGCAGCTTTATTGATTGATGTCATGCATTTTGCTTGTCTTCACATCTACAAAATGTTCAATAGTTATTTAACTATGTATCTTCAGTCTCAATTTTTTCTTCAGTGGACGTTTCTTCGTTTTCACCTACCTCCGGCACCGCGTGCACGAGGCGAAAAGAGGTAATTGAATTGTTTGTTTCATTTTCCGTAGATTGGTTTTCGGTGGATTTTCCATGGGCGATGTGTGTACATCATCGTGTAAATTTATTTGCTGAATTTAGTGGGAGGACCTTGAAGAATAACCGTGAGTCATTTCCAACACAAAGCAATTAATAAGCAATTTTAATACCGTAGCGATATGAAAACTTAAAAAACCTAATGGGAGGCTCGCGGGGAACTTAATGGATCAATTTACTCGCCGAGTAACCCGATGGTATTTAATTAATTCATACGGCCACTAGGCGCTCCTGCGCTGCAATTAATAATCCTGACTGACAGGGCGTCGCTGGGGCGCAATTAGACGCCGCCTGAGCGATAGCAGCCTGTTGCTGACTTCGATTTTAAATGAAGTTCTGCTGGGTGAAGCTCAATGAAATTCTGCCTATAAATCCCACAAATTTTCCGAACGTAGAGCACCAGATGTGGTGCTGTCCAGCGGAGAGCTTCTTTCACGCTCGATGAGAACTTTTCCAGCTGGGGCTGAAAGTTTTTAATGAGCCAAAGTGATGTAACGGCTCGTTGTTGGTTATTTAAACTAGCAAAATAAACTGGACTCGAAAGTTCACCAGTTCGAGACTGAAATTGCATTCCTGATGATACTCAGAGGGTTATTCTGAAATAAGCTGAACGTCCAGTGAAATGAACTTATCTGTCAAAAATAGATAAAAAAGCAGAGCAGCGAGGAAGATGTCGGTAAAATTTACAAGAGCATCGCGGGAGCGACAACTTGCTGCTCAGGTAAGAAGATTTTACCACCTCGGGAACAGTAAAAATATGAAATTCTCACGCGAAAACTCGGCGAAAAAACGAAGATTTTTTACCATTATAACGCATTTCTCAAGTTGGCCTCGCAGGAAGTCAGCGTGGCTAACTGTCTCACTGTCTCCAGCAAACAACCGCTCTACAGTCTCCTGCGTCGGTTCCAGCAAACATCCGCTCTACAGTCATCTCCTGCGTAAAGCTCTCGATCGGTGCCAGTAAACAACCGCTCTACAGTCACCTGCGTAGAGCGCTAGATCGGCTCCAGCAAACAACCGTTCTACAGTCGTTTTCTGCATAGAATAGCATCAAATAGTGTGAAACGTTTGAGTCATATGAACCAAATAAGAAGATAGAGCGGTTGTTAGCTGGAATCGATCTAGCGCTCCTTCCAGAGGACGATTGTTTAATCTATAGATACTTTTCTAAGAGGCATCTAGAGATATTCTTTTTGAAAAGATGTTGAATTGTCCCATATAAAAGTAAAAATAAACAAAAATATTGTTTCGTATGAATAAACAAATTAATGGGCCGGTGTTAGAGTGAACAACAAGAACACAATCGACAGACATAACCAAGCTTAACGTAGAAACGTTTCAACGTAACTTATTATTAATATAATTATGGTGCAAAGTTCCATATCCACAGAACATCCAACCCAAAAAGAACGGAGAAGGAACTGTTTGGTGTGGAACTTTGAGACCGGGGAATCCATTTCATTGGTTAGGTGTTCCTGACTGTCAGAGAAGCCAGTCCTTATCAGTCAAACTAGACGTCCACACAATTTTCTCACCCACGGAGAGTGTGGTCGAAGGTTCACAGTTCTGAAATTAAAAGGAAAAAAGAGAGGGGAAGTCTTGACGTACAGTAGTTTTTTGGCCCCTCACTCCGACAGCAGGAAAAGACAGGCATCCAGCTACTGGTGACGGAAGACACCTGTTAGAGATCCTGTCACGTGACTCAAACAGAGCTGATGGTTCTTTCTCAAATAGCCATTGGTGACCGTGGCCCCCACCACCCCAACTCAGAGGAAGCCGTGGTCCCACGAGGGTACGGCCTGAAGGTGGCCATCGGGACTCCGTCAACTGCAATTGTTCACTACCATCCTGCACTCGCTCCTGTCGCTTGAATGCCGCCTCCCGACCTCTACGGGCAGGTTCATTTTTCTTAATTAAACGTGACTTTCACTCCATCTAACCGACCGAGTCCTGGCCCACCTCGCGGCTCTCTCCCAGCGGCGTTTGGCCGTTTCAGCCGTATCAGTGATACAGAAAATTACATTATTCTACGTACGATGTGCCGTCATTTTTGACGGCATGTGGACGCTATTATTTGATAAAAGAAGTCTTTTTTGCTATTAATGCACTTACGGGAGTGTTGGTCATGAAAATTCATTTTTATTTTCAGTCATTTTTTAGTTTTAGAAAAAACTACACTGTGGGCCTAATTATTATCAAGGTTGTTTTTAATGGTTTATAATCCGTACATTCAATTCAAATAAAATTTTCACACAACGTTGGCACTCATGACATACGCAATCGGTGAAATTTTTGGACTGATCTGCACGATGGAAGCAACTGGCGCCATTATTGTCATTTTCACGGAGAATTGAGTGTGCCAAACTAATAGAAAGGTGTAAGAAATTTGGAAGAAGATGGGGCGTAAAAGCAGGTTAAGTGACACTGAAAAGAAAGTTATTACCTCAAAGCTCTCTTGAACTACAACTACCCTAGAAATTTTTAAAATTATATGAAGGTGTCACCAAAGAGTGAAGAAGGTCACCGCCGCCCCTGCAGAAGGGCGCCAACGGGCAGATTAAGGCAAGTCTAGGGTAATTTCACGGCGTTCAATATTGAAAATCAAACCACAGGCTGCGAAGATCCCTGGACTTATCAGTCAAGAACTTTTTAGTCGCCCTAAGGAATCCGATGTATCTAAAAATGTGTCAAAATCCAATGTGTCTAAAAGTACTCGGTGTCGACATCTGAGGAACATGGCGAGTCCCGTGAAACCAGTCGCAAAGCTTCCGTTGACGGGAAATTATATTCAAAATAGATTGAAATGAAAATTTCGTTAATAACCAGAGAAAATCGTCATCAGCGTTTGAGACGCTAACAAGGTGGTGGAGGCATAATGATTTGAGCTGGTAGTATTGGAGAAACATTAGTCGGCTTGTGGAGAGTACCGTCAAAATGACTGCTGATGCTTATAAAGCAGATCTGGATCATCTTGAGCCGTGGTTAAAGCAACATAAATGTTTCCTTTAGAAGGACCTTTATGTTTATACAAGATAATGCTCTCTCACATGCTGCACATAAAACCACTGAGTATTTTCAACAAATTAGGCCCCAATGTTCTTCGAAAAATGAAGTGGCCAGCAAATTCTCCTGATTTAAACCTGATTGAGAACCTGTGAAGTTTCATGAAGCGAAGACTTTACGCTGACGGACGCCAATTTAGAGCAAGAATGAGTTGTGGGAGATACTTCTAGAAATATCTCATAGTATTAAAGCAGATGGCATCCCAAAATGAACAAATTTAATATGCCGTTAACATACCAAAGTAATTTCCAAACAGGGAAGCACATTTCCCATTAATTGGTTGAAAACTGTACCCGAGTTTGCATTTTTTATGATCTTATGATCTTATTATCTTATTATCTCCTTTAGTGCGCTAACATCCAAAAGGAACATTAATACACGTTTTGTTTGCCCCATTTTGTGAGTGCTTTTAAACTTCTTTAATGATTTGGCACACTCGATTCTCAGCGAGAATAACCAAAATGGCACCAGTTTGTTTCCATCGTGTACATCGGTCCGGAAATTCCCCTGATTGCGGATGTATTAGTGACGACGTTGTCAGCTAATTTTATTCGAATTGAATGTACAGTTTTTAAAGTATTAAAGAAACCTCGATACTAATTTGCCAGGCAGTGTATACTAGCTACATAACATTCATGATTTTAACCCATTTTATGATCGAATAAATTTCAGCATCTCATTCTTTTCATGAAAATTCAAAACCAACGAATCCAAGAAAAAACACGATTAGAGTGACCACCAGGTAAATTACTAATTTTGATATGCAATAAACCCTTTAAATCAATATCAGTGAATTAAATCAGACGCCTACAGAGCTATCGCTGTCGTGGAGGACCAGTAGTGTTCCGTCACACGGCGCCACGGCCGCACTGGTCGGTCGCATGAACTCTAGCGAGGCCACGGAGCCAAAGAAGGCAACCGATTGTGACCTCCTCGAGGAGACGCTGGTATTATCGAAGGCTGGTGGCGCTCGAGACAATACACTTCGCTCCGAAAGAGTATTGGTATCTTAGAAAGAGTATTGGTAACTTCGAAAGAGTATTGGTATCTTTGAAAGAGTATTGGTATCTTTGAAAGAGTATGGGTATCTTCAAAAGAGTATTGGTATCTTCGAAAGAGCATTGGTATCTTCGAAAGAGTATTGGTATCTTCGAAAGAGCATTGGTATGTTCGAAAGAGTATTGGTATCTTCGAAAGAATATCGGCATTTTCGAAAGAGGATTGACATTTTCAGAAGAGGGTCGTCATTTACGAAAGAGGATTGGCGTCTTCGAAAGAGGATTGACATCTTCAAAAAAATATTGGCATTTTGGAAAGAGGATTGGCATTTTGGAAAGAGGATTGGCATTTACCACAGAGGATTGGCATTTTGAAAGAGGATTGGTATTTACGAGAAAGGATCGGCATTTACTAGAAAGGATCGGCATTTACTAGAAAGGATCGGCATTTTCGAAAAAGCATAGACTCAACACCGAGTAACACTAGTGACCCCGAAGAACCTCCTCTCATGTCTTTTATTCGACCCAGTTCCCTTTAGAGCAGCAAAATGCGAAGCAATGTTACCGACAGCAAACTGGTCTCAATAACACTTAACACAGCCCCAGCTCGGCTGCGCGGCTCTCCCTGTGATCGAGACACCTAAAGACACACTCGGAAGTGACGGACTGCTGTGAATAATAAACACATTCCCAGCCGTACACAGTCGCTCCCAACTCTTTTTCCAGCCTCGGTTTCGCATTAAAACTCCAGAAATGCAAGAATTTGGAAAATAAGCGCGTTTAGGAGTGTTGTTTCTGGTTCAAGTCGAGGGTCGGCCGCCGTGAAAACAATTCTGTGAAAACAAGATTAAGTTCTATCGAAGGCCAAAGACAGCAAACATGGCATCGATTTTGACTCAATGTGAAAGGAATTAGCTTCGTTTCCGTCATCCTTGCTCTCCAGTTACGTGCATTTTGCCTGTTTTGTACCGTTTTTCGCTTCACTACTTTTGCTGAAAAACATCCAATGAAACTGGGCTCTCGCCACCGAAACTGAAATCACCCTTTTTCTTCTGACCTGACTTCCCGTTTCCCGTTACGGAAGTTTCACGAGCAATGCTTCCTGTTCCAGCCGCTGGTGTTCGCATACGTAAGAAACTTTAGGAAAAAAGGGCAACTGTAGCGCGCATTTTTTTCCCCAGGCATGAAGGAGCACAGGACGAAACAGCGCAGAGCGTCTCTGCTGATCGCGACTGCGGGAAGAAGAAAGATGGGAAAATGACGAGCGGAACTGCAGCGTCGAAATAATGGGAAATGGTTACAGATACACACTTACACACATTGCACACACACAGACACACATACACACACACTGCACACACCACACCGAAGCCGGCGCCACACAGCAGACCACATCGGGCTGCTGGCCGCCAATTAAGCGACAGATCAGTTCCCTCGCTCCCGCCTCCCCCAATGCGAGGCGTCGCGGTTTTCACGGTCTTGGTATCAGTTTCGTGGCTGCAATAAATGAAGCAGGGAACTCCGAGTGCCTGCCAGAGCTCACTAGCTCACCAGGGCCTGCGGAGGCTCAGTGAACTCCTCTAAGAACCCAAAGGAACTTTTATGAATTTGAAATACTTGCATAATACAGGAGGTAGTGCTAAGGCTGATGATCGACTGGATCATCTGAGTAATTGGACTTGTCGATCAAGTGGTCAGTCTCAGTCGATCAGCTGGGTCGGTCGATCAACGGGATCAGTCGATCAACGGATCAGTCGATCCATTGGATCAGTTGATCAGGTTAGTCAATCAATCAATTACGGTAGACACTCAAATGGGTTAATCAATCAAGTGAGCCAATCGATCAACTGGGCCCTGCAAGACCCTGAGCCTAGCGGTCAACTCGGTCCAGCGACCACCCCGGAATACGACTAGTTGGAACAGGCGGCAAAATCCGCCAGAATTTCGCTTGCAGAAAACTGCCCTCGACCAGCCACGCCCCTCGTGGCTGACGTGCTGGAACAGCGCTGCCGGCCCAGAAATGGTCCCTGCTGGCGGTGGAACTTGTGCTTCTGCAGCCAGAGACGTGCTAGAGTGGCACTGACCACACTTAACATAGGTAAACTGTACCACAGCCAGGACTGCAGTCCTACCAAGACTGCACCACAGCCAGGACTGTAGTCCTACCAAGACTGCACCAGAGCCAGGACTGCAGTCCTACCAAGACTGCACCACAGCCAGGACTGCAGTCCTACCAAGACTGCAACACAGCCCACGCTCAACACAAAACTGTAACCTTACCTAAGCGCTACCTTATTTAATCAGCAACACAGCTCACACTGCTGTGTTGCTGCAACACGACAAGACTACAAGTCAACAAGAGACAAGACAAGTTCACCCATTCAAGACAGCAACCCATCCTAGACAGCAACCCATCCTAGACAGCAACCCATCCTAGACAGCAACCCATCCTAGACAGTAACCCATCCTAGACAGCAACCCATCCTAGACAGTAACCCATCCTAGACAGCAACCCATCCTAGACAGTAACCCATCCTAGACAGCAACCCATCCTAGACAGTAACCCATCCTAGACAGCAACCCATCCTAGACAGTAACCCATCCTAGACAGCAACCCATCCTAGACAGTAACCCATCCTAGACAGCAACCCATCCTAGACAGTAACCCATCCTAGACAGCAACCCATCCTAGACAGTAACCCATCCTAGACAGCAACCCATCCTAGACAGTAACCCATCCTAGACAGCAACCCATCCTAGACAGTAACCCATCCTAGACAGCAACCCATCCTAGACAGTAACCCATCCTAGACAGCAACCCATCCTAGACAGTAACCCATCCTAGACAGCAACCCATCCTAGACAGTAACCCATCCTAGAAGTAACCCATCCAAGACAGTAACCCATCCAAGACAGTAACCCATCCAAGACAGTAACCCATCCTAGACAGTAACCCATCCTAGACAGTAACCCATCCAAGACAGTAACCCATCCAAGACAGTAACCCATCCTAGACAGTAACCCATCCTAGACAGTAACCCATCCAAGACAGTAACTCAACCAAGACAGCAGCCCAACCAAGACACGGCCCCGGCACCAGCCGCCACACGCGTCAGGGGACACCAGCCGCCACACGCGTCAGAGGACACCAGCCGCCACACGCGTCAGGGGACACCAGCAGCCGCTTGGAATTGCCCTAATTAGCTCGCCCTGCAGTCTGCTGCACGGGACTGCGCCAGGTTCAGGTTCAGGGCAATGTTTTACAGTTTAAGTTCAAATCTGATCACATATTTTAAGGTTTAAATTCAGGTTCAGGTTCGAGTTTGGGTTCAGATTGTAGTTCAAAGTAACATTCTGGTTTAATTCACATTCAAGTTCCAGCACGGATTCGAGTTCAGCTGAATAATTTTAGGTTCAAGTTTCCAATCAGGTTCAAGTTCGCATTTTTGTTTAAGTTAATATTATCAGCTTCAGTGTCAGATTCAGAAGATTCACGTTCCGGCGAACGATCCCCGCTGCATCCGAGCCGTGGCTGCACATCCCTCTGCCTCCCGCGTTAAATGCGGGAGTGTCTCAGCTGTAGCGGCAGTGCAGTGGTCGGCATGAACACGTCCCTTCCCCCTCTCTAAAGTATCGGCCATAAAAGTACTTCTAATTGCCTGTGACGACGGCGCTCACTGACGCTCTTTGCCCCCGTTATGTCCAAATAAATAGAGCAGAACACGGAGAGCAGAAAACGGAGAGTGGAAAATGGAGAGCAGAAAACGGAGAGTGGAAAACGGAGAGTGGAAAACGGAGAGTGGAAAACGGAGAGCAGAAAACGGAAAGCAGAAAACGGAAAGCAGAAAACGGAGAGCAGAAAACGGAGAGCAGAAAACGGAGAGCAGAAAACGGAGAGCAGAAAACGGAGAGCAGAAAACGGAGAGCAGAAAACGGAGAGCAGAAAACGGAGAGCAGAAAACGGAGAGCAGAAAACGGAGAGCAGAAAACGGAGAGCAGAAAACGGAGAGCAGAAAACGGAGAGCAGAAAACGGAGAGCAGAAAACGGAGAGCAGAAAACGGAGAGCAGAAAACGGAGAGCAGAAAACGGAGAGCAGAAAACGGAGAGCAGAAAACGGAGAGCAGAAAACGGAGAGCAGAAAACGGAGAGCAGAAAACGGAGAGCAGAAAACGGAGAGCAGAAAACGGAGAGCAGAAAACGGAGAGCAGAAAACGGAGAGCAGAAAACGGAGAGCAGAAAACGGAGAGCAGAAAACGGAGAGCAGAAAACGGAGAGCAGAAAACGGAGAGCAGAAAACGGAGAGCAGAAAACGGAGAGCAGAAAACGGAGAGCAGAAAACGGAGAACAGAAAACGGAGAACAGAAAACGGAGAGCAGAAAACGAGAGCAGAAAAGTTGTCTGCTGAACCACTTTCGTATGCTGCGATGGAATCCTTCCCTAGAGATAAAAACTTTATTCTAAAACAGCACAAGGAAGTCGTTACTAAACTGCAGAGAAATAATTGTACGTTAATAACTTTTGAATGAAGGTTCAGTGGTATTATTGTTCAGCAGCAGTACAACTGTACAACAGCAGTACAGCAGTAGTACAGTTCTAGAGCACAAGCGTAACTTTGGAAGCATAGGTATCAACTGTTATTATCAGGTAGAAAACTTTGGTAGCGTGAGTATAAACTGTTATTATCGCGTAGAAAACAAAGAATTCTAAAGTAGCGTTATTGGAGAGCTTCTTCCTCTAGTCTTACTAAAAATTCATCAAAATTTAGTTACTATTTTAGCGTTTAACAATTTGGCTTATAATACGAATTCTTTGATGCTCAGTTTCTGCACCGGCGTCCCTCCTGAAATTTATAAATAGAGCAATCTATTGTTGAAATGTTGATTCCTGAATTCTTTTGGTAAGAATTTGAAGAATTAGTTACGTTATTGTGAAGTTTTAAACAATGTATTGAATGTGACTGCATCAGCATGACTGGTTAACCATAATTAAATTTCAAAGTTGAAGAAATATTCAGCAGCATTTTTGGCACAAACACTCAATTTTGAATTTTGAATAATTAAGGTAGGTTTTCAACAGTCGATTCCTGATGTCAAGGAAGTTCTGAATTAGCATTTTTTGCCCTGTTTTGCGTAGACGACAGACTCAATGCAACTAAACGCCCTCATTAAGCCCTTATTAAGGACATATTAAGGACCTATTACGGACTTAATGAGCCGGAGGAGCGCAGGCTGTGGCTGCAGGACTGACTTACTGGTCGATTAAAGAAATGACTCGCCTACAACCCTCTGACGTACAGGTGGAATAAACAGATTTTTTGTTACGTAAACCTAGGACATACTGTTTTTCTGCTACGAAGTAAAAATTTTTGCAAATGGAAAAATTGAAAGGGAAGGTCTCATTCCGTGAACTATATTATCCCTACAAAATTGGGCCAAAGAAATTTGACTGGGCCTGGAAAAGCGTCACGGCCTCATTGTGCTGTGTTCTTGAGACTTTATTTTACATTCCGTCGACCATTTTACCTCACGGTTTTTCTTGACCACTCGCTGATCATATACTATTGCTGATCAAAAATATTCCGCAGATCCTTTGCGAGGAATTTCAATGCTGGCCACTGTCTTTTGGCTCTTTATTTTCCACCCGATTGCTCGTTTCCTGACTGTTTTCTGTTTACTTCTTCCTGGGTCGTTTCCTTAGCACGTTCTTCTTGTATCCCACCGAGTCCCATATGTTCTCACTTGAATCCAATCGAATCAAACTCCAGATCTGCCCGTAAGTAGGTTCAGAATGCATGGAGCCGACCGAGTCCAGTCGTCTATTGAACGCCTCAGGGCCTCCGTTTGGCATTAGATGCAGCAGCGGGCGTTGGGCACTGGATGCAGCAGCGGGCGTTGGGCACTGGATGCAGCAGCGGGCGTTTGGCTTTGGAGGCAGCAGCGGGCTTTTGGCACTGGATGCAGCAGCGGGCGTTTGGCAGTGGATGCAGCAGCGGGCGTTTGACACTGCATGCAGCACTGGATGCGGGCGTGCTGTCACTCCTAGCACGCCTCAGTGCTGCAGCTGCAGGAACGTGCTGCCACTCCTAGCACACATCAATGCTGCAGCTGCAGGCACGTGCTTCTTGCTGTGACCACATCCTACAGCCATGATACAAGAGTTAATGAAATCACCGACAAAAAATAAAACGTCGGAGCAAAAAATTCCCCCAATCAGCAGTCCCTGCGAGCCTGTAAGGTTTACTACTGTACAAGAAATACTTCTGCCTAAAAGGATTTGTCATCAGAAACACGCACATGATTAAAATAGATCGTTTGTTCACTAAAAGCTCCTTGTCATCATGAAATGTGATCTAAAATAACGGAAAAAAGAGACTATTTAGTGTAGACTAAATAGAAAGGGAAATCTATAAACAAAGTACGTTGCCACACAAGACCTCTTGAGCATAGAACCAGCAATTTACGAATGAGAAGCAAAACGGTCACGAAAAACAGTTTTGAAGGCCTATCTACAGCTGAGGTAGCCTAACAGCGATCCTTTAGACACGCCAGTCACCATAGCTTACGAAAGAAAAACTAACCTAACCACCCATCGCAGGTGTACAGACATAAGCACAGCACGGCTCAAGTATGCAGCAATAAGCACAGCACGGCTCAAGTATGCAGCAATAAGCACAGCATGGCGCAGGTATGCAGCAATAAGTACAGCATGGCGCAGGTATACAGCAATAAGCACAGCACGGCGCAGGTATACAGCAATAAGCACAGCACGGCTCAAGTGTGCAGCAATAAGCACAGCATGGCGCAGGTATGCAGCAATAAGCACAGCATGGCACAGGTATACAGCAATAAGCACAGCACGGCGTATATGCACAGCAGTAAGCACTGCACGGCGCAGGTGCACAGCCATCTCACAGCCCCCTAACGTCGTGCAATGAAGCAGGGCGCACCATGGAGGCCGCACCGCCGATAGAAGATTGCTGAGTTGTGTATACTAGAAAAGTGAGAGCGAAATAAGATTGCTGAGTTGTGTGTTCTAGAAAAAGTTAGAGCGAAAGCATGCACTTCGGATGCAGGCTCTGACGGCAGGTGGAGTTTGTGGTTGCGATGGCACGTCGTGAAGGATGCGAATTTATTTGTTAGGCAGTCGTGACGACTCCAGTCAGTCTCGAATTCTCACTCAATATTCGAGAACTCTAAAAACGAGACGCTGTCGGAATGTTATGGCTGGAAAGCCGTCACACAAAAGCGTTTGCTCTTTGGCTCCAATTTTCTGTTTCCACAGAAACAATAATTGATCGAAAATCTGTGTCCTATTACCGGTGGCACTCCAGTGTGGCCAGGGCATAGAGGCCCAAACATTTTCAAGATATTCAAAATATTCAAGAAGCTATTTCTGCCAGACGAATGCCTGTGTGTTATCTTGTCAGCGTCAAAAATTCCGAAATAAACGCGAGTGCGTCTTCAAACCTCGTCCGTCTCGTGGTGTCGGTAGCTGCATCCCTCGCAGGAGTGCAGACCTCGGAATGGATGCCAAAAATGGCTTAAGTGAAGGCGCCGAATGCAATACTTTGCCTCGGCTTCCAGGTCTGCTCGAGTGCACTCCAGGCTTGCGACCAAAACACTTCCCGAATCCTTTGGAAAGAAGAATCCAGAATCGTCTGGAAAGAAGGATCCAGAATCGTCTGGAAAGAAGGATCTAGAATCGTCTGGAAAGAAGAATCCAGAATCGTCTGGAAAGAAGAATCCAGAATCGTCTGGAGAGAAGAATCCAGAATCGTCTGGAAAGAAGAATCCAGAATCGTCGGAAAGAAGAATCCAGAAACGTTTGGAAACACTTCCAAAATCGTCTGGAAATACTGGTCTGGATTTGTTCGTTGACGGGAGGCTCCTTCTTCAGGGGTGAGGAAGAATGTCCCGGTAGACTGTTGCACGGTCTAGAAAATTTTGTAAATTGAGTTTAGAAATACCCTTTGGTTTGTGACGGGATTATTGTACCGCTCGAATGTGTGCCGGTTGCGGCAGCCCACTGCACTGTACCCGAGTGCTGCTTACGGAGTCATCGTTCTTTTTGTTTCTTTTTTTTTGTGACCTGCCACAGTGAAGAAGGGCTGAATATATAGGGAACCAGCCTTTTGTCGAAGAAATTAGGAGTTTTTAATAGGATTATTCAGTTGGGCCAGTATTAATTGAGTATATTGGAAGCGACCCGACTTGTTTACGTGAAATTTAGGTGATACGTTAAATTCCCTTCATTTGAACTGCAATTAACGGAATTTGAAAGCCCAGAACTGGCAGTTCACGCTGGGCCATGTTCCTCGGGGGCAGCTGCAGATTATTTCCTTGGAAGAAGTAGATCTCTTCGAGCATCTTGTACTGGAATGACGATTTAAAGTCATTTTATTGCTGCATCAGACGAAGTAACTTATTAAAAGAGGAATGGATATCATAGTAAATCTCATACTGAAGGGATATTTATCCGGAGGCCGACTGCTTATGGTATTTTTGTACTTTTTTGCAGTTATTAAGGGCTGTTCCGCCTGTGTAAGAATGAGCATCATTACATACACTGTATATAAACGCTGCCAAAAAGCTGCTCATTCCCCAGTGAGCTTCAGGAGGCTGACACTGGACTCCCCATCATCTGAGGGCACCCATGAGAGGAGTTCGCGTCCCTGGCTACTGCTGACGGACTGTGGACGGTTCTCGGATGCTTATTGAAAAACACTCAATTTAGTCAATTTTTGAGTTGAGATGTGGTTAATTTTCTGCAGTCTGTGGAGGTTACGACGAAAAGAAGCTGGAAAAGTGGCATGCTGGAAAAGTGTCAGGCTGGATTTGCAGCCACGTCAGTTGCCGTGGCTGGGCTGTGGCTACAGCGTCACACAGCAAGGGGCGCTTGCATACTCGTGGGGAGGCATGCGTAAAAATCGCTTTGCTGGCTGCAAAATTGCAAGTATTATCACAAGTATTATCCCCAGCATTATCACAAGTATTGTCACAATTATTGTCCCCAGTATTATCCCAAGTATTATCACAAGTATTATCCCCAATATTATTACAAGTATTATCACAAGTATTATCACTTTTGTGAATTGCCGCTTCAGCTGCTGCTGGGTGAAACAATGATGTTTGTACCTCGTTATCATACTGCACAAACATGACCATAGATTTTCCCTTTTTCCCACCACCACATTTGGTTGATATCGTGTTCTAAGCCATCTCTCCTTTGTTTTGTTCTTCGTATTCATCCTTTCGTCGCTGTTTCTACCCGCAGGGGATCCTGTGAGGTTACACACCTGGTGCATGGATTTCCTGTCCTCTTTATCAAAACGGTTCCATCTCTTCGCTCTCGAGAGCTCGCATCCCATGTGCCTCGGTAGCGTCAAGCTAACGAATTAACTATTTAACTAATAATAATAATAACAGAAATAATGAGCCATCGTAATAATAAAAAGGGACCTAATATTTTATAGTTTTATAACGTGTTTAGTATTGACTATAGATGCCGCAATCATGACGGAGACTATGACGGTTGCCTTGTGAAATTGAAGGACTCTTTTTTAAATGATGCGTGTAAATGTTCCTAGCTGATTCAATTAATTGCTGACTAATGTTTACGAGAGAATATGCGTTTAAATAACTGCATTGCTTGAATCGTTGGTTGGACTACACATGATTCGATATTAAAAGAGAGGTTTTAACAGCGTCACAACACACCTAACATGTTTCACCCAATAGCTCTGAATAAATTCTGATTTTATCGATTCAGTAATATTTACAGCCTTTTTTTCTCGTCTTTCGAAGCATTTCAATTCAAGTGTCTCGCCAGTCAAGTGTCTGATCGATCAAATCTAATTGGTCAAGTGTCCTTAAAATTCATTTGCTTGTACAGAAGCCTTCCCAGCTTCAACGGCGTTGGAGCCAAAAGACAGACCAATTCTGAGATGCACTGAGATCACAAACTCAGTTCAATTCATTAAAATAGGAGGTAAAATGAACACATGTATGGTCAACGTGACGTTCTTTTGGCCCTACAGTTACCCTTTCTTTGTCGGTGGATGATTCTCCTTCTCAACTTAGAGGAATTCGGGAAATTAATCCTTCCTTAAAATGCAACATCACCATCTACTTCACACGCAAGAAACAGCAAATTATTAACGCGCGTTGAAAAGAACGGCGTTTAACGGTGAAGAGGAATTATTTTTGTTTTTATATCGAAGTAAAATGTGCAACAGTTGTGACACGTTGTGAATATCGATCGTGGTTCAATTTGGCCGAGCTCCCAGAAACGTGAAATGCTAAGTCGAGGCGACGGGTGCAGAGTCTGGGGAACGGGTGTAGAGTCTGGGGAAGGGTGCAGAGTCTGGGGAACGGGTGCAGAGTCTGGACGGGTGCAGAATCTGGGGAAGGTTCGCAACCGTTTGGCACAAAAGTTTCTCATCCCAGAAAATATTTCGCACCCGAACGAATAACATCTGAGTCAAGGTACGTTTGGTTGAGACCTTACGCTGGAACGTGCCTTAAATCTAGCGAACGCTAGGGTTGAATTTAAAATAACTTTTTGTTCTGTAGTCGTCAGGGATTAATTTTTACGACCTCTTTAATGGAGCGGACGAAACTGACCGAATAACAAGAAAGAAACATGAATGTTTTTAATTGTCTCTCGTATGGAATAACACGAAAGAAACATGAATGTTTCTAATTGTCTCTCGTATGTAATAACACGAAAGAAACATGAATGTTTCTAATTGTCTCTCGTATGGAATAACACGGAAAAAACATGTTTCTAATTGTCTCTCGTATGGAATAACACGAAAACATGTTTCTAATTGTCTCTCGTATGGAATAACACGAAAAAAACATGTTTCTAATTGTCTTTCGTATGGAATAACACGAAAGAAACATGAATGTTTCTAATTGCCTCTCGCACGGAACTGAGTGTGGGGCGTGTGGGCCCATCTGAGAGAAGCCGGAGCTTTAACTTCCGAAAATTGTATTTGAATGGCAAGAGCCGAGGGCCTGACAGGCAAAAATTAAACTTAAGTGCCAAAAAACAAAGGAAAATTGATGACGATGAGTGAAAAAATTAGAGATGGAAAAAAATGGAAAATGAGGGGAGAGAAGATGCTGAAGCAAAAGGAAGACCAAAGAAAAGAACATATAATGCAATAAAGATGAAAAGGTAGAAAGCAATAAAGGTACAACGGAAGAAGACGTAATAACAAATTTAAAGAGAATGAAAGCAGAAGATGAATTGAGTATTAAAGATGGAACATTTTAATATAAGCACGGAAAATAATCCAAAGACTACAGAGCATTGAAACAAATTTTGACAATCGTGAAAAAAATGGTGCAATTGAAGTGTAAAGAGATATACGATCGTCATGGAAAACACGGTGAAGCACATGAAACAGAACAAAAGAGGGAGCCAAAAAGAAATTGGCAGAATGCAAGTATACACAGAGATAAAGAAAGAACATGAAAGATGACTATATTCAAACAGTAAAAGAAAACAGACGCAAAATAAAAACTGATTCTATAGTATGACACTGTCGGAGTTCTAAATACAAGAAGAAACAGAGAGGAACTTTTGACGAAGGTAAAAGAGAGCTCAGCCTTCGACTGACGACGTCTATTGAGAAGATGGGGCAACTACCTTCAAAGATACAGCTGGATGTTCATGCATGGATCTGAAAATTTGAAAGATGAAATATATATATATATATACATATAACACTGGTCTTATCATATATATATATATATATATATATATGTATATGATGATCTCGATCAAAACTAGTGTTACTCTAATGATGAACGTGATCAAAACTGGTATTATTCAAATGATATGGGTGATCAAAACTAGTGGTACCTAAATGATGTACACAATCAAAACTTGAGAGTCGAATGAGGAATGAGAGTCCAGAAAGTAAGGGTACTGAGCTCCCGACACCCAAAAGGGAATTTCCTCAACAAATGTGGCAGCCCCACGTTCAATGTTACTGCGCGGGCGTTCGTCTCAGGCAGGGAAAACACTCCAATTATAGCGCTGTGCTAGGATGAGCGTCTCGACTCCGAGGCCCGGCACAAAGAGTCGAAGAGCGCTATTAGGTTACTTCTCGCCAAGGGAAACGTGTTGTTCTCGTTTTTTAATGAAATTAATACTGGCTTTGGAATTAATACTGGCTTTGGAGGATGGTGTCGTGAACCGTTGCAATGTGTGCAAGCGGTGTCGTGAGCTCGAGCTGGGAGAAAGAATGTTTACGTTGAACGAAGTAGAAGTCGCGCATTAATCATGACTTAGAGTGATGAAGAAGATCGAAGAAACAATTTGTGACAATCGTTAATTGACTTTGGACGAAATCAATGTTGTGTTGCCAAAAACATCCAAACCATGAAATCATTACCGGAACACTTAGTTTTCGAAAATTGCTTGCGAGCTGGGTTCCAAAGCAGCTGTAAATGCACGTTCTCACACAGCCCTTGCCACAAAGCAACTCTTGGACTCATTTAATTGGGACATCATCAGCCACTCCAATCTGGAATCTTCAGATTTTTATATTTTCACTTCTCTGGAGTTGTCTGTGAGCTCTGAAGTGAGCTCCATGGCGTACTGATTAGCGTGATGGCGTCGCAGACGGGACGTTCAGGGTTCGAATCCCGGCTCAGGTAAGGTATTTCACGTAACCAGGGAGTACTTCCCTTGGAAAATGAAGCTTAAACCACACATTCCTCGCATCCCTCACGACGCCAGTAGTAGTAAGGCATTGAAAACCCAACGGTAAAACGTGTTGGAATTAATTAATAATGAAGGTTCAGGGGGAAGAAATTTTCAAGCGATTGTGAGGCTCAGAGTGCAGTCAGATAATGGACCAGAGAGACGGAGAGAAATTTTTTTGATGTAGGCAAAAGAAAGTTCATCCTTCGACTCACAAACCGCATTGAAAAGGAAGGCGACTACCTCTAAAAATAGTGCTGGATGTTCACGCATGAATTTGAGAATTATGTATAAAAATGCTTTGCCTTTTCGATAAAAAATGACTTACATGCTGAACATGCCTTGTAGTAAAACGATTTGGAAAGATGAAGCAGACTTTGTTTCGTAAAAATTTAGTTCCTACGATAAAAGCGATAGGCAATGATAACTGGAGCGTTATTCTTGTTTAAAACAAACTGTTTCACAAAAAAAGTCAGCGCTCATGCTTACGCTAGAGTATAAAAAGAAAAAAACAAATGCTGAAGCAAAAAGTAGACTTTGAAAAAGTAGTCAATGCAAGGCTGAACTGACGATAACTCATAAAAAAATTAATGTACAAAAAAAATAGATAGGAACTCAAAAAAATTAATGCGAGGCAAAAATCAAACTTGCTGCTTAAAAAGTCAATGCTGAAACAAAAGTAGATTCTCGCTCACAAAAAAAACAATGGTACTGCAAAAAATAAACTATTGCTCACAAGGAGAGACAGTGTAAGGCAAAAGTAGACCATGACTCACACGGAGTCAGTCAGCGCAATGTAAAAGTAGACCATGACCCACACGGAGTCAGTCAGCGCAAGGCAAAAGTAGACCATGACCCACACGGAGTCAGTCAGTACAAGTCAAGAAACACAGCACAGGGCATCACGGCCCGACGTCTCTAAGATGGCTCAGCGGATCGCCGTAAAGAGTGTTCCTGTGGAGCCAAAAAGAAGGGATCAGCGCCCGGAAGTCCTGCCGTCGCTGTCGCAGGAAAAGAAGGTGAGCTAACTGGGCGATCTGTTCCGCGATTTGCATCAGGCACAGGAATTATTTATTTTGCCGACAAAACAACCTTTACCGAGATGTCGATGGGACCAAGGAAAAACCCCTCGTACTTGAAGAGAGTAAAAACTAAAAGATTCCATTTTTGTGAGTGCATGCGCTCTTTCTATTATGAATCATTTAACCCTCTCTGGGAGTTATAAGACGGCAATGCAAAGTAATTTACGCACATGTTGTCTTTCCGACAGTTTGAACTGAATCGATGTGCTTCGAAATCCCACTACTGAATGCGCGAGGCATTCTCGAACATTCCAGAAGAAAACCAATCCCTACACTTCAACTGCTCGGCTCACCCTTCATTTCCCCACACTTCAACTGCTCGGCTCACCCTTCATTTCCTCACACTTCAACTGCTCGGCTCACCCTCCATTTCCTCACGCTTCAACTGCTCGGCTCACCCTGCAGTTCCCTACACTTCAACTGCTCGGCTCACCCTGCAGTTCCCCACACTTCAACTGCTCGGCTCACCCTTCATTTCCCACACTTCAAGTGCTCGGTTCACCCTTCATTTCCCCACACTTCAACTGCTCGGTTCACCCTTCATTGCCTCACACTTCAACTGTTCGGCTCGCCCTTCATTGTCAGCGTGAACCATCAACCTCCACACGAGCTGGAGGCCGTGAATGCTACGGCTCATCTCCCAAATGACACGGCACGTCTTACTGCTCCACTAGCTCGAACTTTAAGAGCTGCTGCGTTCAAAAATGACTTCGAATGTCTTACACGAGATCAAAGTTTACGAGGGTCTCTTAAATCCAGGTCCTGTCGCTGAACTTAGACGACTTCAACTCTTTGAGATAAGACCGAGTGACAAAACCACTCGGGCGAACGCTCTCCTTGACACCAATTGCGGCGGAGGCTAAAACTGCGGACGGTGGGTCCGAGCACCAGCAACATTTCCGTGGCATCTGCGACCACGGACTCGGAATATCGTCCTGTAAAACAGCTCGACGATAAGTTTTCCAGTGCATCGTCTTAAATGTTGCGCTTCTCACTACGCTGGAACTAAATGCACACAGATTGCGTCTCGAATTATCGAACGAAAAAAATTGTAAGAATTTAGTGTCTGACTAAAAGGATATGTGCTTGCTGAAGAAGTCCTGCAGCCTAGATTGGCCGAGGCCGCACCATCTGGAGAGCGATTCGTTTGTGAAGTGTGACACGGAGTGGATGCAAAAGTAATGAGGACCAGGTTTTTGAAAAAAAATGTTTCAGAAAGAATTGATCAAATTCACGTCTCTTGTGATATTTTTGAGATGTGTCTGTGACTAATATATCTATACCGTTTTCTTTCTGAATAATCAAGTTTGGTCATAACTTTTTTTTTCGTCATTTGCACTCGTGTTCATCCCAACTAAAGTTCACGTTAGGAATGTTGTGATCTGAGTATCATAAAAGTGTCAATGCAATTACAGCAACACAGGCTATCTAGAGCGCTTATGGGGTAATGCATCGACTGCATGAAGTTGCAGAGGGGGTGTTCTCATTTCTGACGTCGGGACTGTAGTTTGAAAGACAAACTGGAAGAAGCTTATCTGAAGAAACGTGATGCCGATGCATCAGGAGCCATCGTTTTCGAAACCCTGCCGTTGCCAATTGGGAACATACTGAAAAATTTAGGGCAGTCCACGCAGCTGAGCCACCGCAACCAAGATGTCTCGGAAAGGTTTCAAGGGTTAGAAAATGGGCGCGAAAATGGGCGGAGAAAGGGACGGAAAAGGACGGGAAAATGGGTGGCAAAATGGGCAGGAACGGCGTGGGAAAATGGGTGAGAAAATGGGCCCAAAATTGTGAGAAAATGGGTGGGAAAATGGCTTCAGAGAATATACACAGCGTGTTGCTTATTCTGAATCACTGCTTGCAAAATCTCTCGCACGAGCTCGGTTGGGAAATTTCGCCACGTCCTTTATTTTCACCTGATCTTGCACCTTCGGATAATCATTTGCTTCACCACTTAACCATTTAAGTGGTCTCAGGTTGACGTCGGAAGATGAGACCGTAAAAGAGTTGGATTCACATTTACACCTGAATCGAAAGAATTTTACAAGTTTAGTATGTATATGCTTATTCACAGATGGAATGGACTCCTGGAATCTGGGTTTTCGAATAAATATTTTCACAACCATAGACTCTCCATTTTCAACACGTACCTCGAAATCGGACATCACTAGAGTACCGATCTGGCATTTCCCCTCACAGATTCTGCCCTCAAATCCATCAGTAAATTCTAACGATGGCATCCGCAGAACAGGTCTCGTCCCTAAAAAGTACCAAAATTTAACGCAATCTTACTGGCCAATTCCACGGAATCTGAGGACCTTCCAACGCTCGGAATCTCGGTCGCAACGCATCGCTAATTTAGGACTGATAAGAATAGCAAATCTCAAAAGGAGATGAAAGGAGCCCGGTTGAAACGATGACGAGGAATTCAAATCTCAGTCCAATACAAGCGTCGAAATAAAGGAAAGCAGAACACAAAGCAGCCGCGCAACCTGATTAAGCGAGCGCAATTTGCCCGCTCGAACGACCGTGAAACAAGAAAATAATTCATGCAGACGACGGCGGCCCGTACAATACATGCCGACGAGCGAGCAACAAACGAGTGTGTGATGCACAATTTGTGTTGTGTGGGGCAATCATCATGTTGTGTGTGGGGCAATCATCATGTTGTGTGTGGGGCAATTATTGTGTTTTGTGTACAGGCAATCATTATGGGCAGCTGCGAGAGCGTAAAGAGCCACAAAGCGCTCAGCCGTGAGACAGCTCAGCTGACAATCAACATATTTTGGCCTGCGGTTGTCAGTTCTGGGCCTGTAATCAACAGTTCTGGGCCCACAATCAACAATTCTGGGCCCACAATCAACAGTTCTGGGCCCACAATCAACAGTTCTGGGCCCACAATCAACAGTTCTAGGCCCACAATCAACAGTACTGCACGCCAGACAAACTCCGCAAGGAGATCAAGATCACATCGCTTAGAACTAAGTTTGTCCGTCATGTTTTTTTATGAAAGCTTATCTCCAGTAAACGTGAAAAGCTTGGCATTACTTGCAAGAGTTATACTGTAACTTCTTTGTTAGAAACACAGCTACTACTTGGAACACTTGGTCTCTCTCGACCGCCGTCTGATCAACACATTAAATCTATGTACATAAATTCAATGCACCACTCATTCAATCAATTATTAAATATTACTCAGAACGAGCTGCACAAACAATAACCCCCCCCCTCCCCCTAACGTCTGCTTAAATCTCAGCACAGTTTCACCTCCGCAACACGGTCGAACCTCCGCAACACGGTCAAACCTCCGCAACACGGTCGAACCTCCGCAACACGGTCAAACCACCGCAACACGGTCGAACCTCCGCAACACGGTCAAACCACCGCAACACGGTCAAACCACCGCAACACGGTCGAACAGCCGTTGGGAAAGTGCCGATCACGATGAGGCGTGTGCAGTAATTACAATTATGTAAACAATTATCAATAATTAGGGGTGGCCTCGAGTGTGAGGTGACCGAGCGGTCAGACGAGTCCTTCGCTCACCGCTTGAGCGCAGGGATAACTGAGCTCCTGCATTCTCTTGCTCGGCAAACATTTGTTCACCGCACATCTTCATTCACTGATTCCAAGGCCAGCCCGTTAGTGAAGAACACACTTGGGAGCGATAAATCAGGAGGAACACGCTCAGGAGGAATACACAGGCAACCGCAACACCGTGCAGGGCGTGGTAGAAGGGCAGGGTGGAAGGGCAGGGTGGCAGGGCAGGGTGGAAGGGCAGGGTGGAAGGGCA
>VOMN01121668.1:0-12444 GCA_014899125.1 Orchestia grillus
GAACATTCTCTCCCTCTCTTTCTCTCGTCCTGTAATGTTTCTTCATCTCCGTGGCATTCCTTTTCTGTTTCGGTTTAGAATGATCAGTCTTTCTTCATCTTTTAAGTACTCCCGTCTACGTCGTGTTCTTTTTTGATTTGATGCTCTTGGGTTTTTCTGTCTATTTCCTTTTGGTTCAGCCGATGCTATCCCAATTTATTAAACTCAAATTTCTGAGACAGTTTTCAGTGGATAACACAATTTTTGCTCTGACACGTTTGTGTTAGTCCACCCTGTAGTGTCAATATCCGTATCCTGGATACCGATGTGAACTCAAATTTATGGTCGACTAGTCACGCGAAGCTCCATGAATAACCAGACTTGCTGCATCCATTTTTAAATAAATAGTATCTACTTAGGGAAGCAAATAACAAGCACTAAATGTTCATCATTGTTTTTTTTTTAATCAACTATTCAGAACCAAACTATGTGAACCAAAATACAATCGTATCGTTTTCTATCAAATGAACAATTTTCTTTAAATTACATTTACTTACGACACGATATTCAGTATCCTATCTACGACGCTAGGGCGTGCCCGCGCGGCTTGCAGTCGTGTTATCATTTGAAATACATACTGATAAAGGACTGATGAAGAGCAATCAACCAATTGTGTACTGTTATTTAGCTGAATTTTGTGTGCTGCAATTTTTTGCGAGCGTGCTAAGATCAGTAGGTCACGTGTACGTTGTTCGTTTTATGTTGTAACACAAGACACGCATATACCTACGCTCGATTGCAATGCACGGCCGTATTGACTTTCTGGCGCGCAGTACAGTGTGCCTCTCGCCAGAGTGAGCTTGTAGGACTTCTCTGCCACCAAATCAGTGCACACGGCGCGCTGTCACTGGGTGCCCTCACCTCAACGCACACTGTACTGCAGGTTGTAGGCACACAGCACTGACGCAAGAAGTCAGGTCATGCAAGCTGGAGGATTTCAGGAGCAGCCCATACCTTATGCAACTTTATTTGAACTTTGATACTTTAGTTTCCCCAAAAAAAACATTACTGGTGTGTTTTCTGCAGAAGTTCGAGTATAAGCAAATCACACCATTCCATGCTGAATTATATGAAAGAACTAAACAAGACGAAATATGGGCGTACGCAGAGTAGCTGATATTATTTTCGGCATGTTCGGCCTGGGATGCCGTACACAGCTGCAGTCGAGACACTGGCCAGCTTCACTCCCAGCTCGCTCGTCACAGGTGGTCGAGCGTATCACGTCTACCACCCGCTCGGACCCTATTATTTAAGGCGACGTTGTGTTCATGCCTGATGCACTGCCAATATTTCTGACGCTGGTCAGCGTGGAGTGTGTGGTGTCCACCTGCCGGCCAGGAAATGCTTGCTGTTTTTATTGTCTCCGCTGCGACCTGCACCGCTGCTAGTCGTGCTCAGCAGCAACGGTGGGTAGTGTGTGTTGGTCTCTTAATACTGGTGTTGTTGTGGTAGGTGTGGTGGTTGTGTTCTCACGGTGCTGTTGTGGTAGGTGTGGTGGTTTTTGACTCGTACCATAAACTATTCCCAATATTTATCAAACAATACAATTTTTTTAATCACTATTTTCTGGTGGTAATTCTAAATTGTCAATTTATAATGATGTGACTTATGGTCAAATTTTTATCATGACTTTTAGTGAAATCGGGAATTCTTTCTAATTAGTCCTCAACCGCTTATGAATATTTTTTACTCAATTTTCAATGCGTTCCTAAACAAACATAACAAACATGGCAGCTTCACAGAAAAATTAGCGTGTTACCATACTATAGCTTTGATATTAAACCAAAAATTTGTAAAAATATTCATTGGAAACAACGAGCTTGCTGTGTTAGCTTCATCCGTGTTCGTTTTTTCAGGCATAAAATTTCGCTAGCGAAGAGAGCTATTGTTGTTGAATCTACAGTACGTTTCATTTTAATTCTAATTCGACGTTCGGTGCTTACATATTATTACACTTATAAATTGAAAATGATCATCAAAACTTTTCGTGGAGCTTTTAAGCAATGTACTGCGCAGACCGGAAGATGTAGTCATCTTCAGTGCCTGTGTATTTCAGAGTAAATAGTAGGTAAATATCTTGCTCTTTGCAATCTTGAGTATCTGTCGTCTTAAGCTTCTGCAGGTTACCTGAAATGGACCCAAGAACGCGAGCTGCCGTCTTTAGATTATTCGTCATTTCACCTTGCACAAAGTTCACATTTCGTTTTTATTATTTTCGTGAGCTTTGCTGGAACCAAACAATCTGTACGCGCAGTATGTGCTCGTAGTATGTGCATGCATTCGAGGGGTTGATACACGGCTCTTCGCCAAGTTTTTGCGAAATTCGGGGTATTTTTGATGTGCGTTTTATACGCACTTTTTTCCAGCACTTCAATGCTTACCGACGAATGAGATGAAGGGACACTCAAATGCACCTGGTTAGTAATTTGTGGTCCAGCGGAGACGTGGAAAAATTTACAGTCGGAGAAATTGGAAGCCTATCCATCCTCAGCGCCGTCACTGAATTGGCAGCGTCTGATAACCCCAGCGCTGCAACGCTGGCAGCGCCTCCATTGGTGCATCCAGTGTACGGTGCCCTCTGTCAAACTCTCAGACGGATATCGAGAGTTCTCGTTCAGCTGTAGGCTGGTGCCCTCACACTGAGACGAGGACTTTCAGTATAATCTACCGAGGAATTTTATTTTGGGTGTCAGTTGATTTATGTACGTCGAGTTTTATGAAGTTGTCTACGCAAGGCACGTTGCGCTCTATATATAAAAGCAAAAGTGCTTCCAACCTGAAACATATGTCAAAGAAAATGAACGAAACTATTGCTTTAAAAGAGTTATCAGTTGATGACTCACAGCATTCTATTCGTCCGCAATACCGTAAGAATATGCTTTTCCTTTGCAATGTAAACCTGTTTTATGCGATTTTTTGATCATTATTATTGCTACGAAACCTATCGTAAATACTTCAAGCTCAACGCATCTTATTCTTCCAGAGTGATTGCACGGTGAGCTACCTCTGGAACGTGGGTCAAGTGCTGTTGCTTTAACGCTCGTCGATATTCAAGTTCAAATCGCTGTTTCTTGCTTTGCGTGAATCGCTTACAGCTCCGTGCCTCAGGATCGCGCCTTTGATGAAAACGGCATAAGTACACGCTTACATTTCTTACTTATGTAGTTTACTCTTTTATCTTTCTAAGAAACTTTTTGCTTGAGATTGTTCGAACCCTTTCACTGCCGCTACTTCTCAAAGATGTTCCATAATTTAATTATATTTGCATCTACAAATTGAACTTTCTGTTTTCAGATGCAGCTATTAATTGTTTGCAAACATGCGGTGTGTGTCTTGTATGTACGCGCATAGTATATTTGACTATCATTAGAAGTTATAATAAAGAACTGTTGTTGATTCTGCATGCTTGTTGACAGTGCACTAACCATGGCGCTCTCTTGGTCCCACAGAACAGCCGCTCGCTGTCCCGCCTGAGCTCGTCGTGCCCATCTCTCAACGTGGAGGGGGAAGGCGACCCCACCAGCTCCCCCTACTCCCCCTGTAAGTGTTCCCCTCATGACCCCCCCTCCTCTTCCCCCGACTTGGGGCCCCAGCCATCTCCCACTTGCGTGGTCGTGTGCAACCCCAAGGGGAAGATGATCCTGCCTGGGTTGACCATCGGGGACGACACGTCCCCATCCGGCGGGGCGTCGGGCGTCCCGACTGAGTGTCCCAGACACGACTGTCCTCGGAGGCGGTCTGGGTCGGGACGGTCTCTTAGGTCTGAGGACGAAGCGTCCCCGTCCACCCCGGTCACGTCGGCCTCCCTGGACGACACCCACCTGTGTCCCGACACGCCTAAAATCCGCGTCAATGACGCTACCCCCACAGGTCATCATCAGCTCTCTCTCTCGTGCCCCAGTCTAACTTTATCGCCGCCCCGTCGATTGTAATCAACCATCCGGTGGTGATATCTGCGCTTGGGCGACCAAGTTTATTGATGAATGTCGATGCTCCGGCAACAAAGTTAGACGGGGTGTCGATGTCGATGTGTGCTCGGTCTCTCTGTGTTTCGTGTGGCCCCATGGTCGCACTGCACCTCTCTTGCGGCATGTATTCCAGTTTGGCGGCGGTCCAGGTGTCAAGACCGCTCCTAACTTTGCTTGTTGGTATTTCCAGCGTGCGTTACTGAGCCTTTTCTCTTATTAGTTAGTTGAAATTGTCCCCCGAATGCCGTGATTAACCTTTTAGTGTTTCTAATCCATCCTTCATTTAAGTTATTTAGCTTAGATTTAGCCTACTTTATTTTGTTTTACATAAATTTATGTGTAAACCTTGATGTTATGTTAATGACAAACCGATTTTAACTCTCGGAGCCCATTTTCTTTTATGTTGAGCGCTACAATTTGCGTTGCTTCGATTTTGATTGATTTGAAGCTCGTATTTCCTGTGTGACGGTGTTGTGGCTTCCCTCGCGTGGCTTACAACTATTGCTGTGACGCATGTCAGCACGAAAGTTGTTTATTCGTGTCCGTGCAGTGTGCATGATGGAATTTTGGCGTTAGTTTGGCTGTTTGTATGCACGGAAGAGTAATTCTCATATCGGAAGAGTAATTCTTGTATCAAATTCTGTGGCGCTGAATGATGCTCTTACTGGGCTATTCTCTCATTCCCACACTAGACTAGAGGATTCTCTCATTTTCACACTGGAGGATTCTCTCGTTTTCACACTGGAGGATTCTCTCGTTATCACACTGGGGGATTCTCTCGTTTTCACACTGAAGGATTCTCTCGTTTTCACACTGGAGGATTCTCTCATCCTCACACGGGAGGATTCTCTCATCCTCACACTGGAGTATTCTCTCACCCTCACACGGGAGGATTCTCTCACCCTCACACTGGAGTATTCTCTCACCCTAACACTGGAGTATTCTCTCACCCTCACACTGGAGTATTCTCTCACCTTCACACGGGAGGATTCTCTCACCTTCACACGGGAGGATTCTCTCATCCTCACACTGGAGTATTCTCTCACCTTCACACTGGAGTATTCTCTCACCTTCACACGGGAGGATTCTCTCACCTTCGGCAATTCGGAAGAACCTCTTATAACTCGCAAAGAATGCACAACATTCGATGTTTGGATTGTGCGTCTAACGCTGACCTGGAAGTGTGACGTGAGGCGGCGGCCCAGCACAATGTAAAATACTGATCGCAGGGAGAGAATTGTGCCATTAGGAAGCAGAATCTGGCAGTAATGGATACGTTCATTTCTGTTTGATATGATGAACTTGCTAAATAAACTTCAATTTTTCGTAAGCTACATAGAGTATGATGACTTTTTCTACACTTCATATTGTGGAATGCGTAATGTGTTGTCCCTAATTTTGGTTCCTTCGTTGACGAGCCGTTGCAAGTTTACTCTTTCTATGATTAACACTTTTTCTCTTAACATCTCATAAATAATAAACTCGAAATGAACGCGTGTGAACCAAACGACGCGAGTGCGGACCAGGTTTTGTCTGCCGGGACGGCGGCACGTGAACAACGTCTCTCCTCAGTTCCACTCTTGTTTTTATCGAGAATGGTACCCTGGGATTATGTGTTATTTCATACTTAAGTATCAACAAATTCTTGCTGAAGAGTTCTTTTGTTCAGCTAAAATAATTGAAATGTTCGAATCGAAGCAAAACTGGTTGTTCTCGTGCCGCGATGTTATCACGTGCACTCCCTTGAAGTCGGGCCTCACCACATCCTGGGCTTCGGAGTTGTGGCGCTCGAAATGATGGGAAAACGAGCCAGCTGTGCTGCTCACCAGTCCCGAGTGTCGCAGCGCTCACGGGTGAATGGCTGCTCGAAGTTTTCAGTGACCCGTGTGGGACTCCGACGTAGTTTGAGGTTTACTCGTCGAGAAGTGTGACGTCGCTTTGTTGTGCGAGCTCATCTGGTGGGCCATTGAGTGGTATTCGCGGTGTCGGTCGGCCGTAATGTAAAGAACGCAAACAAAACTGAACTTGAAAATATTATTACTCAAAAAATTTACGATGAATATTACTACAATTTTTGCCAAGTATAAGGGTAATCAATATGTGTTAATAACACATGAAATTTTGGGGTTTTCATTAACACTTTCGTTAACAATTCAATTTGAAACAAAATAGGAACATGTTGCATTGGTCAAAAGTTAAGGACCGTATTGAAAATTACTCGACAAAGTACAATTAGCACCATTTTTCGATATTTAGCGAGCCTTTCTTTATTCTTGCTGACTTCATTGCATCTTTGGCCCCATAATTTAATAGATTTTTTGGCAAAACGTGCCAGTTATCCCCTCCAATACTTGCTTTTCAATAATTCCCCCAAGTGATCTTGCTTTTACGGATTTTTATTCTGCGCTTCTCTCCGATGATCTTCCAAAGACTTTCTCCTGGATTTCGGTCGGGGCTCAGAGGTGGCCATTTAATTATAGTAATTCCTTCCTTTTCTAATAAAGCGGTCATTCATGTTGCTTTGTGACAAGGTGCATTGTCGTGCACGAAAGTAGGAGGCTGAACAGAGGGAAAGAACGTATAAACGGAAACCCCAGAATATTTATGTAGTTTTTACATACTGATTGATCGTATTTATATTCAACAAAAATTCCACTCAAATTGATCGAATGCTTTTCCAGCGAAAAAATTTCTAAGAGTCGTTGTGTTTGCATATTTTATTTACGGCCGATACAACGTACCCCCAAGTCACAGCTCTGGCTCATCAAACGTTGATGAGGCACGACACTCCGCACCACGAGTACCTGTTAAGAGCCTCTATAGTTGTGCATGTGTTTTAAGGGTGCACTCCTGTGTCTGCTTCTTTGTTTCAGTTGTGATTTCGTAGTTATCGTAAAATGTTTTATTCTTTTATATTAGAGTGACAGCTAATGGTATAAAAGAACCAATTTCTGAGATACAATAACGAAAGTTAGATTCAGTGTCTCCCTCAAAAAGTTCAACAACGGTCAACTCAGCTGTCGTTTGAAAATGTCATCAATTCTGTATCATGAGTGTATTATCATTATCATCTGTTTGGCAGAGTTCCAGGGCTGTATAACGGTGACGTTTTGTCCAGGGGAATTATTCCAAGAATATTAATTCCGTGAGCAGTTTTGATATTGGGCACTGGGTTAACAAAACAACATTTCCATTTTCAATACGTACAGCGCTGTAAGGTTCACGTGACCAAGCCCTCGTAACCAACACACAACATTACTGCCCACAGTACGCTGCGGTAGTTTAATTAACACCTTCCCTGGAATACGATCCACCAGGGGGTCATTATACCATTAGAAAAATAGCACCGTCGCAAGAAAGGTAATGAGACAGCTGTTAACGTATGCTAAATGAAACCCGAAATGCACGTGCACCTCTTGGCAGGAGACGTAAAGAGAGATAAGTAAACGTAATGAGACAGCTGTTAACGTATGCTAAATGAAACCCGAAGTGCACGTGCACCTCTTGGCAGCTCGTCGTAAAGAGAGATGAGTCGTGAGGTGAGAGGCTCTGTTACTCCGAGAGGACCATTCCGTGCCCGGTCAAGTGAGCTAAAGCTCTCTCGAGATCTCGGCCTTGGCCTCGCCGTCTTTGAAGCTCTTCCTGCCCGAGAGTGTCTGGAAAGCCTTTGTTCAGGTCACGATTTGGTGCTCTTCTAGTCTCATCAAAGCCTCCAGCTGCTCGAGCTCATTCTGCCATTTTTTCTACTGAATCACTAAAATTCTCGCCTCAGTTCAAGAGAATTGGAACTGTTAAAGGAGGACCCTTTCAGCAATCCTGATCTGTGTTCATGAGAGGCGCTCGGCTGAAGAAACGAAAATGATCTCGTTTCAGCTCAGTGGACATCATCGGTTACGGAGAGTTAACTAAAGACTTTTCCTCAGTTCAGAGGACTTTTTTGTTTTCGATGACTTAATCAAAGGCATTAGCTGTGTTCAGGGGACTTTTTTATTCACAGAGACTTAACTGAAGGTTTTTCCTAAGTTCACTCTGAACTTTTTTAGTTTCATGGAAACGTCATTGATGATTTCACTTCTTATTCGAGTTTCTTCGTAACGATTCGTTTGTCCGGTCCCATATAAGTATTGCTGGTGTTTGAAGTCTGATGCGAACAAGATTTCATTCGAACGTAGAGGCTTCAAATGGTCTCTTCAATTCAAAGGGTTTTTCATTTTGGATGCCGGGATCGAGGGAACGAACTCTTCATGGGACCCGTGCAATGCTGGCCTGTCATTGGGCGCAGTTTGTGCAGCCATTTACTCTGTCAGGGGACATCGTGAGGCGACCCCGCGCAGTGCGCGTGTTCTGCTTCTGCTCTCGTCTTTGGCCCTTCCTTATTTCTGGGTTCGACGGCGGCTTAGAAATTTCATCAATGAGTTAGTGTTGCTTTCATTAAGTTTATATATATTACGGATTAATTTAGTGCGCGCTCGTTATGCTTTTCATAGTGACGTCTACTTCCTTACTTGCTCCACTACACAGCGTCTACTTCCCTACTTGCTCCACTACACAGCGTCTACTTCCCTACTTGCTCCACTTCACAACGTCTACTTCCCTACTTGCTACACTACACAACGTCTACTTCCCTACTAGCTCCACAACACAACGTCTACTTCTTAATTCGTGAACATGTTCGTGACGTCTGGTCTCATCAGTCGACTGCTCCCCCACGATTTCATTCGACTGCTTTAGACATTGTTGGTTTCCGAGGACTCGCAGAATACTGCGTGAAGTGCAGTCCATTATTATTCTCCCCTCGAGCAAAACAGCGTCTCTGCAAAACCTCACGCTGTAGTTTTCTACACCGCAATTTCTTCTACCTGGTCTTCACGCTGCTATTTGCTTCTTCTCCTTCTTTGCTGCCTTCCTACCAGCTGTTCAGCTCTCCGCTCTTGCGTTGGTCATGGTCTCAGTCTCCGCGGAAATTCCATCCTCGCTCTATTGTTCACAATATTTTTAATATCTACTTCCTGCATCACGCCCTGTAATTTCTTTCTCCTTGCTCTGGTAGTCCATTTTTGTGAGCACTCGGCAAGTTCGACTGNGGAGGGCATCCGAGCAGGGCCCAGCGGGGGCCCAGGCCATGGCTTCCCCCGTGTACTCTGGTGTCGTGTACTGCATTACCGAGCTACTGGGGACTTTTGCCTGTGGGGAACATTAACATATTCATATTTTCACCTCGCTTCTGTCGTCATTCTGTCCTTGGGTTCGTTGTTCTTCCATTCTGTCTTTTGTCTCACGCAGAAATGTTCAAGCTGACCGAGTAAACTTGCCACATGAATATTTCTTGGAAAATTACATTGACGTTTCGGTACAAGTCAAAAAAATTTGTGAAGACGGCCAGACGGCGGCACGCCTCCTACGAGACACCATGAGACAGGGCCCCGCATGCCTCATGCGAGACACCAAGAGACAGGGCCCCGCACGCCTCATGCGAGACACCAAGAGACAGGGCCCCGCACGCCTCATGCGAGACACCAAGAGACAGGGCCCCGCACGCCTCATGCGAGACACCAAGAGACAAGGCCTCGCTCTCAGGTATTCTGCTCAGAGCGGCGTGCCGTTAACGCACCCCGCTGGCCAATTCCTCCTTGCTGCGACGATGCGCATTTCGCTTCATCTCGTGAAGTGATGCCATCTCACGGTTGTGAAGCGATGCCATCTCATGGTCGTGATGTGATGCCGTCTCACGGTCGTGAAGTGATGCCATCTCACGGTCGTGAAGTGATGCCATCTCACGGTCGTCAAGTGATGCCATCTCACGGTCGTGAAGTGATGCCATCTCACGGTCTGTCTTAGAACGGACGTAACTGAGCGACCTGGAAGCCCGGCTTGCTCTCTGAGTGCGCTAAATATATTTAGCGTTTTGTTTTGCAAGCAAATTGTTGTGCGTTGCGTGACGTGCGCCCGGTGTGGGTGCAAGTGAAGTTTTCCTGTCGATTATGTTCAGTTGCGAACACGCGCTCTCACATAGGAGCTTAGGGTGATCGTGCAAAATTATCGATTCAATTTTCTTCATTAAAAGCTCATTGAAGCGCTTCAAAACACTGAAAGTTTGACGAGGGAAGTGACACGTGACACTGCACGAGAATATTTTTCATACGCTGTCGCAACGTTACCTAAAGCGTCGTAAATCATTGTTTCTCCCTCGTGCTAATCCGTGCCTGGGCGCTGGTGCCGTGGCTGGGTGCTGTACCGTCACCTTGGCATCATCTCCTCCACTTTTTCTGTTCCCTCAGTATCGGTTAGTGGCGTAGTGGGGGAAGAACTATTGCACGCATGTTACTGCGGTACTATCATATTGTAATAAACCAGTTAAGATTGAAAACTTAGATTTGATACACGAGGATGTGAAAACCTTAAAATCTAAGAGCATTGACACTCCCAGCATCAAAGTTTTGCCGTCACAGACGGTGAGGGACTCGGTATCCCACAGAGCTGTGCGCTGCACATCTGCTGGTTTGTTGTAGCATGTCTACCTAAACTTGGCGCCGTTCGTATGAGCCCTTACTAAGGAGGCTGTTAGGACTTGCTGCAGGATGCCTGGTGTGCTTGTCTCCAACGTCTTGTACCCATTTCTCCTTCGTTCTCTTGTGAGGGTCGGGGCGGTCGTTTGAGCGGGGTGTGGCCTAATGAAATGGCAATGATAACGTCTTGTTTCTGTATCCCACTCTAACTTCTTTATCGACTTGGCAGTTATTTAAACAGAGCATTCGGTTATCCAATACATGTGAATAACGCTAATGTTTCTATGAAAATATGCAAAAATTAAAGATAGTCTTTCGATAAAACTTGAGTGGACGCGGGCATACGACTTCTGTGTTCCAAACGCGTAGGCCTCTACTGTACCTGTCGATCACTACTGTACCTGTCGATTACTACTATACCTGTGGGTTACTACTGTACCTGTTCATCACTACTGCACTTGTGGGTCACTGCTGTACCTGTCGACCAATATCCCAGTTAAAAATTGCGCCCGTCATCGCGGAGGATACGTGCAGTAAGGTCCGCGACGTGGCAGATCGCCGCAGCAATTCAAGAGTAAGCCGAGCGTTCTGTGCGGGTTAGCAGGACGTTGAAAATTCACGCCAGGCGAAATACACTCTGCCTCCGTCGTCTAAATAGAACCGCACGGCGCAGAAGCTGCGCAGGGCAGCGCCGCACGGCCCGTGTGGCCGCAACTTGCGGCAGGCCAGAGCAGGAGCTCTCGGTGCAGGCCGCATGTCAGGGGGCTTGGCGGCGCAGAGGCTGCCCAAAGGCTGCCTGCCCCAAACTGGACATTTATGAGCCGCCGTTACACAGTTTCGGGTCTGACACCCCCTCAAGTGCGAGGATCGGTGATCACCTGCGGCCGGCTAGAACGCCGAGCGCGATTTTCGATTGGGATTGTACATATACAGTATGTCGACCACTACCATGCCCGTCGACCTCTAATATGTCTGGTAACCACTAGTATGACTGTCGAACACTACTGTGCCACAGTTCTTTCTTACCCAAAACCCACGGCACGCAAGATGCGGAACTTAACATTCTTACTTTTAACACGTAATGCCTCACGAGGCTGGTTAACCCATTGCAGGCTATAGGCTTGGGAAGCTTACTCTATTGCGTGTGCGTTAAACGTCATCGATCTATATCTTTCAGGAGGGGCTAAAATGACAAGCATGTGGTACGGTTTACAGACATGTCGTATTCTTTCGTGCCTCGTAATAATATCCAACTCTGGCTGCTAAATAGTATTACTAAAATTCCGAATCCCTACAGCTGCAACTCGGAAATATTCGTGGTGAGCTAGAGATCAGGAGAGTGCGTAGGGCTGATGGTGTAGAACTCGGAATGTGGTCAGCTCAGCCAGAGATCTGTACTGACATCAATGCTTTAATACGAGTCCATCGAGCTTTTGTGCTCAACAGTTGCACTTTGGAAGCGAGAGAACTGAGAGACCTCTCTTTCCAGAGGTTGTGTACAGATCCCATAGAGCGACTTCACTCTCGATATTGGGGCCAATGAGAGCAGATTTCGTAATGAAGAAAAACTTGCAACCTTTGCATGTATTTTGAAGTGAAACAAGAAAACACATATTTTGCAGCGTTAACATAACATTGTGAAACAATTCTTACCAACGCACCGCGCGGCAAAGCATGAAACTGTTGAAAATTTTCATCTAACACCCAAATGCAGACCAGTTCTCTGGCTCAGAGTTCAATCGAGAAGCAATTGTTCAGAAGAATCCCCGATTGTCGATATCGTGGAACTTTGGTCGTTGTTTTATGTGACTTGGTGCAGTATAAATTGAATTACGTGAACCAATAAATTTGTTGGCTCCTTTCAGCCCGACGACGCCCCAATTGCAGGATTGAACTCTGACGATGGACTTTCTGGTTGGACTGCAGCCAGT
>VOMN01121673.1:0-23604 GCA_014899125.1 Orchestia grillus
TCAAATGCTTTTTTGATATCTAAAAATATGGAGAATATGAAAAACTCTTATCAATGTTTGTGTACAGATATTGAAGAGGATTTAAAATGGATTGAGTCGTTGATCTCTGAGACTGGATGCCAAATTGTTTGTCTTATATGTAAGAATTACGTCCAAAATGTGAATAAATTTTTTTGTGAGCAATTTTTTCAAACATCTTTCTAAAAATCGGAACAACAGCGATTGGTCTATAATTATTTATACACTGTAAAAATTAGAGTTAATTTCGCTACTTTCAGAGTTATTGGGTAGATTCCAGTGGAAATAGATTTATTTTTCAGAACAGCTAGAACGGGTGAAATTAAGTTAGCTATTGATATTAGTACTTTTACGGTAAGCGTTTTAATTCCGTTCGACTCGTTTTTCAATATATTAATACAATTTATCACCTCACTATTAGATGCAGCTGTGGAAAAGAAAGAATGGCTTACACTAAGGTGAGTGAGATAATGCAGGTGGTCAGAGTTCGGATCATTTTGAACGCTCTCAGTAATGGATTTACCTATACTCACGAAAAAATTGTTGAATACATCCACAATGTCTGTTTCACAGTGATAAGTAGAATTATTGTTCATAATTTTTGTTACTGTTTTTTGCTTTCTTTACTTGATCTGTATAATGAGTTCAACAGATTCCACATTTTTTACCGTCAATCTTTAGCTGGGAGAACTTTTGATGAAAGTAATATTTTTTTTTTGCAGATCTAATTCTACTGGATACATAATTTCTGAATCTAATTTACAATTCAGGTAAAATTTTTCCCTCCGTGCAGTAGTATGAGGTACGTTTTTGAAATATTCAGTAGCTATTCAGGCTGTTCATGTAGTCTTACTCAGGTCAACGATATCAATAACTGCAGAATTATTGCGGAAATGACCTTGCAACATTCCGATTCTGATGACCTATCACTTTTGTTTGCCTACAGGTCTTTCGAAATCTCATAGCTCTTGATAACATAGTTTGTTTGTAATTTGGTTAGAAATCCGGTAAAGACTTTATGAACATATTGTAGTGCTCTAAAATTTAGCTGTGTTTTTTTAACAGGATCCCCAGCTGAATATCTTATTTCTACTCGCTGGACAAGGTGGTGACAGAGCGCTGCCCGCCGGCCATTTCTCGAGTTAACAGTAGCAGCAAAAGTACAAGGCCTTCCAAGGAGCAGCTTCGTTTTGCTTGAAGCGAACCAAAACTCTTGCTTAAAATCTCCTGTTTTATTTTTCTGCATCGGAAGCCGATAATCGATGGACAAAATTTTCCCTCGTAATTGCTCTATGATGAATGCGAAGACCTAGATGAACTGGTTACTCCCATGACCAACAAACTGCAGAGCGCGCCCTGAAAGACTGTTTATGACGTCGCCCAGTGATTTAAAAAGCTTGGCAATGTTGCTGCTGTATTTGTCGTGACCGAAGGTTAATGAGTTCGGTAAACGAAATGACGAAAACGAAGAGTAAGAGCGCAACCAAGAATGTTTCAGTGATGAGCACGAAAACGAAATGGTGAAAATGGAGTGCACGAACGTAGACAAGAATGTTTCAGTAATGAGCATGGGAAACAAAATCATGAAGATGGAGTACAAATCGTGGGCAATTTTTTTCTGTAATTAGCATGAAAACGAAATGAAATAGATGAAGAGTGAGAACGTAGACAAGGACGCTTCAATATTGAGTATAGTAAACTAAATGATAAAGATTGAGCGGAAGACCACTGACGAGAATGTTTCAGTAGGAAAAAGGTTCGCAAGCATAGTTATTTAAACTTAATTTAACCGGGAAGAAAGTTTCATTAGAAACCAGAAAAAAATGTTACCACACATTGTCGAATGCAGTCATTGGATTCTTTTCTACGACGGCAATTGCTGGTTTGCAGCACGATTTTACTAACCAGTGCTCCACCACTAAAGATCAATATGCAGTGAGTTATTTCTTAAGAAAATAAAAGGATGAATTTTCATTAAAAGGCCTCAGAAACAAAACCAGACTGACGTAAGTGTTAGTTGTGAAAAGCCAAATTTAATAATGAACATCTTCTCTACTTTAGACTCCTTAATTTGCGATGCGTCACTACTCTCTCACATTAATTATGTAACTTACAGAACAACTAGCTTTCCAGATTTGAATTTTGAGTTTGTAATGTAATTAAAAGCTGATCGTCAATTAAACATTTATGATGAAAATGTACATATTGCTAGAGATCGATTTCACGTATATCTGAACCCGAGAAGCATTATTTCGGGTGTGGTTGTGAATTTTGTTATTTTTGAAGTGTACAATTTAATATGATTTTTTAAAATTATTCTCACGATGTGTTCATTCCCTGGTATTTTTGGGTGACTTGTATTGATTACTCACGTACACTTTTCGAAAAGCAGAACAATAATATGAGAAAAAGAATTTTAAACTATCTGCCATGTACGGACGTTGATCAGTGAAAGAGTTTATCACAACATCCTCTCCCTTGGACTTCATGCTGAAAGTCCCAAAAACGCAATTCTACAATTTTAAAACAGTTTTCGCATATGTAAAATCTTTCATTATAATTTGACAGAGTTGAGTAAAGTAAAGGCGTGTATTAGGAAGTGGGGCCTAATCAACATCCGCTGTGCTTGGAAATTACAGAGTGCACTATGATTGTTTCCGCGTATTTGTCATTTACTCGAACACCATCACATTCTGTTATTAGATAGTATGCAGCAAGTATGTAGTAGTTTACATGGTCAAGTTATTGAACGTGTTTGAAAATTAAGCTTTTAAGTCCTTTCTCTGCTATTTTTTTTATCTTAGAGGCATCATATATTTAAGCAAACATCGAAGCCCTTTAAATGAAATACATAACCAGTAAACTTTTAATATATTTTCTATAATTGTCAGTTTTTATATGCTGGCCTTCTTTTCCAAACATGTTATTGTTTTTATTATGCACGAACAAACTCTTTCATTGACCTTCTCCTTTCTCAGAAACCTGTTGGAGAACATCGCACTAAAGCAAAAAATATTCGGACATTACCGTCTCGATTCGCTCTTTCATCACTCACCTGATAACCAATTCGCTTCTGAGAAAGAGACTCTGCACGCAAGATATTTTTGCACCAAAGAGGTTTTGTGCCACCCAGGCGTCCCTAAAGGATGGACGTGCAGAAGGCCTTTGCGTGATTTCTTCACCTTTCCGAGTAGCGGACCCCAGCTCGTCCAGCACGCAATATGACCTCTGGACTCCGCCTCGAAATATTACGGTACCTTGGAGACCGTGGGATAAGTTCGTGCCTCACTTCCCTGGCCGCACTGATTTGCCGCTTATTTTAGGCTTATCGTGTTTTAATCATCCATTTCCAAAGGAAGAACTTTGCTCTAGGATGTGGAACAGGGGATTTACTGGCTAGGAGACAAACACACTATCACCTGCGCAACGGCGCGGGCACGTATTCTCTACATAAGATAAGACTTAAGTCTCGATGCAGGTCCAGTTTCCCGTGCATCGTTTTATTGAGTTTTTTTGCTCCTCAGAACGCGCATTGTTGAAAATCTCTCTGAAATGAACGACCCTAAATGAAACGAACGAACCATCGAGGTGTGTGTATAGCTTGCCGCGAGAAAATGTAGTAGTAATATTATTAGTCTTTCGAGCCTGAGTTAATTTTCTTGCCCCGGCACGAGTTTTCCATTAAACTAATGAGCAGCATTTCGACGGTGCGCTAAGTGAATTCAAAAGGCAGGGCATTTGTGGGTAATAAAAGTGCATTAAATTGGTATGAGACCATAACGAGGTGTTCAATATTGCCTCGACTTGAATTGCGAGACATGATTTTTCATTTGGTTTACCCACCAACTCCTGCGCTGGATTTCATCTGCATGGAAATGAGAGGCTTAAAAACCTAATAACAAAAGCACTTTCTCTTCTCTTTAGGTGAGCCCGAATGATCGGACAATCCCCGGATAAATGAAAACTGGATAATGCCCGGTTATTATTCTAACTGAATTACCGGTTTTTCCTCCAATTATATGGAGCCAGAGATCAATGTAAATGCAAGAAAATCCTGCTGGATTATATGAAGTCCTCTCTTACCAAAAATGGATATTCAATGTCCAGTTCTTTCCATTATGGAAGTTTAGTTCTTTAACTGAGATCTCTTAAATACCTCTTACAAACAAATTTCGAGTGTCGACGAGTTTTAGTGAGATCTTCTCAAACAAACTTACAGAAATTTGTATTCTGTGAAATAAACCCCGAAAAGCATGACGATATTTTCGTCCTCATATGCAGGGCTGTCAGGACAAAAATAGTCCATTTTAAACCTGCGAACGAGATTACCCGGATGAAATTTTGTGAGCTACAGCATTGTATTGTACCTCAAGCTCTCATACAGAATACGAAAAATGACATAGAGCGATATATTTTTACTGCTCTTGCTACATGCGCTATTTTGTTTCTAAAACTCCGACGTCAGCAAGAGGAGGGATTCATGAAGAGATAATTTCCTATCAATAACCGTACCCTCGTGAGGTACACGTGGAGCAAAATGATCTCAACTTTCAGTGTTCATAGGCGTAGGTAAAAAAAATTAAATCAAAGGTGCGTCAGATGCGCATGACTCTTCAACTTAAAGGAGAGTAAATCAAAAGTTCATTCTCTTCATTTTTTTTCTGCTGCGAATATCGAGGCCACTCTGAATCTGAGGTTATCGGCACAGATTGGTTCTTTAAGAGCTGCCATCTATTCGGACTGTTTTATATAGTCGCATTTTTTAGCAATGAGCGAAGTGCGGCTTAAAAACCTTCAAGTTAGACTAGCCATGATTTGCACTCCCAACACTCAAAATTGTGAGTTGCTATAGTGAAAAGTTCACTTTATTCAGAAATATATGGGTTGGGCGAGGTTTTGTACAAATTGAAAATTAACGATTTCTTCTAGATCAAAATTAAATGATATTCCATATTTATATGCACTTATACTAGTTATTTACAGAGGTTCTGGGTCACGCTATGAATATGAAAATAGTAAGCATAGATGATGCTCCAAGTGAGCGGATATCTTGTTTTTTGCTCGTCATGAACAAAAACAAGGAAATTTTCTGTATTCTTGTATTAGCAATACAAGAATTCAAATTTTTGAGGTGTTGGTAGTCCCACATAAAATTTCAAGAAATTATTTTGAAGGACATGAAATAAATTTCAATCACATGGAACGATAACCAACAGAAGTGTAATGGCTTTAAGAACCTTGATTTACCTAATTTAACTCCTCATTTTAAGCTCTGAGTTTGTGAGCAAAAGTTAAAAATATGAAAAAAACTTTTGCAAAACTTCCCCTAAAGAAAAATAGCAGCTTGAAAGAAAAATGAGAGAAGCAACTTTATTTGTCCCATCATCACAATGATGACTTAGAATGTGAACGAACATATACGAAGCAGGCCTGTATAATGTCGTATGAATATGTAGTAATTAAACTTATTGAAATTACAAATTCAATTCCAGTTTGAAATTCTAAAGTTATGCTCATCTATAAGAACTCTAATTTATTTTATTTAAAAAGTCAGTCCAGTGATGGGTCTAAGGATGCAGAATGATTGGGCACTGTTATCACGGCATCGCCCGCATGAGTAAGAAGGAAATGTTTACTTTTTAAAGCACGACAACTTTTTCAAATAAGCGCACGCTTGTAAATGCACACCAGTAGAATTTCGTTGACACTTATCTTGGGTACCCATAATTTATAAAAATAACTTTGTCTTACTTTTTACCTTAAAGATCTTTCCTCCTCACAACCTAAACTCGGTTGGATTTATGCTTCAATGCTATGTTCAAGGTGCAGATTGTGCCGCTCGAAAATTCAAAAATTCTACAACGTGAACAAGAGAATCGAAAAATATCAACTCGACCTAACACCAGCTGAAGTAGTATATTGATTTTCTCACGCTGCCACGACACTCGCTAGAAGTTGTACCTAAGAGCCCTGATACAATGAATATAGCCACAGTTCAGTTCGTAAGAAGGCTGCAATCTGATAGGAATTCTTGAATTTTAAAGTCAATGAAATAACTCTATCAAATGATGTTATGAAATGAGCTAAAGCTTCACTAGTTCCTCAGGAGTCATGTAACTTTGTAGTGATGTCTGAGCCGCTAGCAGTAGTTTTTCTCTCGAGGAATGTTCATTTTGACGCATAATAAACAGCGCTATGCATCAGGGACCTGACGTCGTCGTACATTCCATGAACGAGGGGTCAATTTTTTCGTTTCAATAAGGCGTGTTGCCTAGCTCGAGCGCCATGTTTTGCTCCTGATGGAAAAATAAAGTTCCTGGCGAAACGACTTATTGCGTGTATGCTATTTGAAATCACGGACTATCAATAACAACTTAGCAGCTTTAGCTGCCTTTATTTTTTATCGATCATGGCCTAGAATGAAACTGAAGCTGCTTGGCACGATTAGAAATAATTTGAAATTCTGTTGCACAGCAGTGTTGGACAATCCCAACCTTCTCTGCTTATCAGTGTCCTATCAATTTTACTGACGTCTCTTTTTGGCAGCCACTCTAGCAGTTTTGATTTCATTTTCAGTATTATTCTTATCACCATCAGTCGGAAGTTCCTTAAAAGTTCATGCTCGTGATATAGTTTCTTTTTTGAGTATTTAGATGTTTAGACATCAGGTTACTCCATAGGGAGTTACGCTGCTCGCCGCACTCGGGGCATAGCGTTTCTGTTTGGATTATGCATATTCGTGCGTGACGTAGCGATGATTATACCCACACGTAGCTTCCCCAGAGCTCCTCTCAGTTTGGCGGTCACGTTCAGTCCGCGCAGAGCTTCCTTGTTACAAAAGACTTCCAAGCTGCAACAAGCAATCTGCCGCACAATTTTTTCTCATTTGAAGACTTATGAGTCGGTCTCGTGAGGTAATTGTCATCACTGCCCTCTAGATTGCTTCCCTTGAACACAATCGAGGGAGCTCGGCAGCCAGTCTTGAGCTGAGCAATAAGCGAGTGCGGGCAGCTGCTTTTGAGAAGTGCGCCGAGGGTAAGAGCTCATGTCTGAAAAAAGGGTACTGAGTTTCCCTGCTGTGCTATCTTCTCTGATGCGCAATCACCAGTGATGCCAGCCCAACATAAGGTCTCTTCTGGCGCACGTCGTCGGCATCTAGAATGTTCAGATTAGCTACCACAGCGAAACAAATGCAGCGGAAGTTGCGCGGAGAAATTTTTCTGAGCATCTTAGGCAATTTGAAGCTCTTGTGCTACTGTTTTGGATTCAAACTTCGCGTAATTTACAAACTATACTCTTTATAGCGCGATGGCATGAGTTGGTGCAACGTATATCCTGATACGAAGGAGAAAGCACATTGGTATCGCAATGTAAATTATTCCGAGCTGTACGTCGATTGCCAAAATTAAATTCTACTGGCTGTAACGCACCCGCATGAAGAACTTATCTTTGCGGTTTTTACTTTTCAGAAGCTTTTAATTACCGAGGAAAGATGTTGTGTGAGATATTTCGAGCACTGACAGAAAGTTTTAGTCTCTATGTCTTTCAGATTTTAGTTAACCAAAATAATCAGTTGATCTTCTCACCTTATAGCCAATCGGCATTTTCCTTATAGTTAATTAGCAATGATAGAATATCCCCAAAAATATTTTGAAACTCGCTTGACACAGTCGTGGTGTCAACAGTACCATCGTCTGATGCAGCCCGATTTCATGCTACAATTAAGATTGTACTCACGCAATAAGATACTCATAAGTCAGTCCCTTGCAATAAATTTCGTTGAGTTTGTGTGCATTAGAAAGTGAAAAAAGTATGTGGGCAAAAGGACATTGAGGATTTGGTCAAAGCTTTTGATTTGATATACGTAGTGACGAAGATGTTTGCAAAACGACAGAATCAAAGACCGACTCAAAAAATAGGTCATATCCTGTGTGAGAACCAGGTATTTTAGTGTCAAGAATTAATTTGACAGTTATGCCCACGTTATAGAAAGGATGTTCCACAAAAAAATTAATTGAACTTTGAATTGATGTTACTCGATAACTGTTGTTGATACTCAGTTCTGTAAACGGCATGTAGTTAAAAAACTCTTTTACTACATCTTTTTATGGATTCATCTCATTACCATGGTAATGTTAATAATGAAGGCTACCAGAAACATATTTGATTCTCATGAAAAAATAATTCAAAATCAACGTGTTGAAAACTATGATTGAAATTTAAGAAGAGGAAGTCGAGGGAAAGGATAGCGCATGAAGTCGATTTACTCAAAGCGAATCCAGAGACGGTCAAATCGTCGTATGACGTCATAAGAGCAATGAGATGAAAGGCTCTTTTATGCTGCAACAGAAATGGAGGACGTGTGCATGGTCATGGTGAATAAAGTTACACTGGCAAACATTTTTACTTTCATAACATTTGTGAGATTTATTGCCACCGGAATAAAATTTAAAAATAATTGGAATGATAAATTTATTTTAATTGCAATAAATTAATTTTTATTAAAATTTTGAATGTAAATAATTTTATACCCTCGCGCTAATATGTTTTTCGTAGTTTTCACTATTAACGTGACTGTATGAATACTGTTCGAGGGAATATGTTGAGACCATTGATGGATGTATTGAAAGAGCTGCATAACGACTAGCATTTGCAGAACTGAGTTATCTATAACAGTTTTCGTGTAACATCAATTCAAAATTCAGTTAACTTTTTTGAGAGGCACTCTGTATCATGCCAAATTTATCCAACTCATCAATAATAATTGAAGAAATTCAGGCCACCGTAGGAATGGTTCAGTTCCATTCTTCTCGACAATCGCTGTCAATTTCAATGCTCATCTGCAAATTAAAGTTCCAATTGAGCTACCGTTGCACTCATACAGGCAGCAGAGAGGGTGTTTGACATCTCCGCAAATTAGGGTCCCCCTTGAGCTACCGCGGCCCTCATGCAGGCAGCAGTGAGGGCGTTTTACTTTGTCGGGAGAGGTTGTTTTGTCGTCAAAGAGATGGCCTCTCTCTGCACAGGCTTCGAGACATCATCGAGGACCCTCATAAGTGCAGTGGAATTTCAAGGGAATTGACGACCCTCAACAGAGCGGTGGAATTTCAAGGGAATTGACGACCCTCATCAAAGCGATGGAATTTCAAGGGAATTGACGACCCTTATCAGAGCGATGGAATTTCAAGGGAATTGACGACCCTCATCAAAACGATGGATTTCAAGGGAATTGACGACCCTCATCAGAGCGATTGAATTTCAAAGTAACACAGAGTTCGAAGCGCTAAGGTGAAGTGAAGATACGACTTGAAAGCACTTAGGTAGTACGTATGACTATGCTGCCTAGTTCAAAACACCAAGATAGGTAGTGCGCGCTAGTGATAGTCTCAACAACTGACTTGTTCCAATTCCTTTGCGTTGTATGAATTGTGTCATTCGTAAATTTTGTATTCTGTTTTATAACATACTCCACCGTGAAGAATGTAGCCATACGCATTTAGTTATAATAAATAGTCAACTGTAATTGACACACCGGCTCATGTCAATAGTACAGAGGGCGTGACTGAGAGCAGGTCACTCTGTAGTCGGTGTGTTCCGCGTAGAATTGTGATATCATTAGCGTGTTGAGTATGTTATTATGTCATGGTAATTTATGTCCCTGACACACTGAGAGGCTGGCAGTAACTGGCACCGTATGCTTTTTTTCACGGTCAAATAATTGATTAATGCGGATATTTTTCTTGTTTTTTTGGTGTTTCACTCTTTACTGACTTCATTTAATTCAACTATTCATCAATATGTTATAAATTGATCTAAACGAACGTAATTACTATGTCCGCGACATACTTATTCTATCATTTGTACTTCCATTCTAGGGTTCGTACTCACGGGCGTATTCTTAGTATTATACTAGACAACCCGTGACCCGTTAGGTTAAATAAAATTTATCAAAATCAAACCGTACCCAGAAATATATCCTATGCAGTTAAGTCGATATCCACAAAACAGGACAAACGATTCTGCCTTGTTTCTCATTCCCGTTTCCACTTTACTAATTTGCCCGACTTAATTTCCTTTCTTTTACGCGACGTAAGTGTATATTTTCTCTTCTGTGCACGGTTTCAAGCAAACAAGCAAGCAAGCAAACAAGACGACTAGAGTTTTAGTAGTATATAGATATAGATAACATTTTTCAGAGTAAAATTTGATTTCCAGGATGACTAACTTTTTGGTATCATACGAGAGTTCAATCTTGAAGTGTGCATCAGGTGACAAAATGTTTGAGTCAGGGTAGGTTCTCTACCTCAGTCTTCAAGATGAACTATGTATGGATGGTATGATATGTTGAGATGTAATTATGAGCTACTACTTTCGCTCTATCCTGTTCCATGCTTGGGCGCTCGATGCTACGTCAGATGGGAAGCAAACTATCTAAGAGTCAATATAATAAAATTTTACGTTTCGATGTTTCCAATATTATCATAAGGCTGACACAATCTGAAATGTACACAACTGAATTAAAAATATATCAGGGCGTTGAAAACTAATACAACTTGATACACACGTATAAAATTTTTCGCGACAAGACTAGCAATTATTGGATTCAAAAATTTACTTAATTTACGGGAAAAATTAGGTTCTCATTTCAATGTCAGATTCATACCTATAGCTGTACTCCTCATATTCTTCAATGCATGTCAATGTAAGGCCACTCTCTATTGAAGGATTTTGTTTACTGCGTCATACGAGGGTTCAATTTTAGAATGCACACCAGGTTCAAAATGTTTGCTTCGATATTACGTCCTTTGTCTCAGTCTGAATAATAGACAATGCATAGATTTTACCCGTTTCACCGTGTATAGACACGGTGTAATGTAACCGTGAGACATTAATCTCGCTGTCTGACTGCATGGGGTAAATGCTAAAATGGACCCCTCGACTCATTCACGTCGCTATTTTCTGTTCAATCAAGTTTTGTTTTGACAGCATAATTTATTCTACCTCCTCTCCGGTCAACCCAAGATAGCGGCTGTGGTCAGAACGTTTCTCTACAGGATCACGGTCCAAAATTGTTGATGATCGCATTTCTGTGGATGAATTTGATGTTGTAAAAATCTACCGCTTTATCATTGAGATTCGGTCTATGTTTATAAATAAGAAAGGCTTCTCAAAAATGGAAGGGGCTTCTATTACCAGCGAAATTCAAAACTTAGGTATTATTATGGAGATTTTCCTTAGTCGGTATACGATCGTGAACAACACGAAAAGGGTTGCTCATATATGTGGAGGCCGAGTCTATTTTGCTATCAATTTGGGGTTATCCACCCGTGACTTACCAAGGTCGCTGTCAGGAGGTTTTGCTAAGTTATTGCCTACAACAATGTATCCAATAACACGAGTGCCAAAGTGGGATAAAGTGCTGGAATATTGAGCGTAGTGCACTTGAAAGCCTCGGTAAATGTATGCAGCCGGCGCACATAAAAGCACTGGCAAGACCAGATGCCTGCGTTTGAAGCATTGATATCGCCAGCAATCAAGCTTATTTCAATCAGCACACGAATTCACAGAGGCCTTGAATGCATTCAGCAGTGCAGAGCCTGTGTGTGTGATGAGAGTGCAGTCAATCTATCGTCTGAACACACACAGAATTGGTTCTGATATTTCATCGGTGTACTGTGCTCTGAATTTAGTGATTAATTCGCCTTTGAAAAACGGTAACAGAGAATTGGGGTATTCCTCGATTAGCTGATTCTAAGATGGAGGAATATGGAAAAGCACTTGATAAATTAAACTTTCACTATTTTATAGTACATTGAAAATTATGCAGTTCCACACAGAAAAGCGACACTTGGCAAAATCAACGATATAATTCGTGACTTTACTTCCATTAAGAGCTGTATAAGATACTCAAGCACCATTCAGACCCTAACTAGCTACTGAGTTAGTTAGAGGTATCATGTAAAATTTTGCTCCACGCGTACTGAAAAGAATAAATCCAGCATTGTGTTGGCACACTAATTCAATACACTACCTATCCGAGCGTGTGCAAGAATTATAAGTTAATTACTGAATCATTTTGAGAGTTATATTGTATTATACTCGCGTAGGAGGCAACTGTACGGCAGCTGCTTCAAAATTTGCCTTTATGTTCTTTGTGATGATTAAAATTGTTCACAACGTCTCGTGCGAAATGTCATCTGTTGGCATTGAGCCTTCACGAGTTACACTACTGAGCGTCTGCAGCAGGATTGTTTCCAGAAAACAACATGGTGGTCTCAAGGCTTGGGTTTTAACGACACATTAGTGATTTGCACAATGATTTTCAATTTATCAAGCATTTATTTTCTTAGAAGACGTTACAAAAAATATTCTACGATGCCATTGTTTAATAGACATTTTTCCTATTTGAGTAGATTTTTGATAGCTAGCCCCGCTGCAGGGATGCACTTCTTGAATCGTGATCACTGAAGTAAGAACATTGGAACTTAGACAACCTCATCACCTTCTCGTCCTTGAACTAGGTTCCTGCTTCGCAATTGTTCAGTCCGGAAATTTATTCCAAATACTCTTTCCACCTTTCCAGAGAAATAAAAATATTCATTTGAAGATGCTCGCACATTCAAAATTAATCTCGCAATGTTAATTGACTCTAACGGTGTCAATTAACATCATTTCAAATGTTTATCAGGAAAAATGCAGTGCTGGAAAAATTGTGCAGCCGTCAGTATTGCTGTATTTGCTCGCGTGTTTTTTTTAATTGTGTGCTTTGAATAAGCTTTAGATTCTCAAATAACATTAGATCAGAAATATTTGCAGTTGATTCAAAAAGAGATTGTAGGCAGGATATGACGAATTTGAAATAAAATGTGGGAAAATTCTGACGAAATGTTGGAGACATATTCGACTAGACCCACAACAGACTCGTGCAACAAGGGGGATACCCTCTATCTACCGTACATTAGTTTGAAATACATTTAAGATATCATTCGTTTCCTACTTACAAAGTATAATCAACAACAAAACTTGATGTTGGCATGTAGAAAAATTCAGCTGTTAAGATAATTCTTTTCATGAATTTCTGAACGGTGAACCACTTGAATGACGTGAAATATCATCACACACATATATATACATACACGTTGGATATTTTATGCTCTAAGCTCCTGAAACATATTTTACTCGGTAAAAACGACTGAACATTTAGCCTTGTATTTAATCCCTGAGTAAATTTAATTTGCTTGGCAGCATCCAGTACGACAGGATTAGAAATAGAAATGGACCCCTCAACTTTCAAAAAGAATAAATGTCACCGTTGCTGTGGAAGTTGAAGCGGGAGTTTGAAGACGAAATGCTGTTTCTTGCATCCTTCGTGTTTGATTTTTAACTGCGGAGGACCTCGACGGCTCGAACTATGCTCATTTTCCGGACATGCAAATTTTCTAAGCAAAGATACATTAGTAAATGCTTACATCTGGGTTGATGAACAGAGGTTCTTATTCCAACGTCAAGTCGACAAACAATAACTACGGAACAAAATGTGTTGAAAAATATAACAAATCGGGATGTAAAACCAACGGTTAGCCACACTTGCAAATCGAGTTTACACGCGTAGGATTGTCTAATCATATTGACTTTTTTTAGATACCATCACATTTTGTGATAACGGTGTATAATCCTTAGACGTGCAATTTATTTCGAGCAAAAAACAAATGTTGAAAAGAACTCAAAATCTTCATGTCACGTAAATGTTCGTGCAATATAGACCCAGGCATACGGCTATCTATTTGCTTTCATAATTTAAATGTACCATTATGAGTTAACCCTTTCCAGATTTTAATTTTACGTCTGTAATCTCACTAATTGAAAACTCGATGTAACATGCTCTATATGTAACTGATTTCGGAATGGACGATTTTTCTTTCTTTTCTTTGTCGGCCTGAAAGACCGTACGGTCCTGTTTCACAAAGATACTGCTTATTTCTCATTAAAAACTAGATGTAGCCTTGTTGTATGTATACATCGGGCTGCAGCTAGTTATTCCTACAAAGGTGTGTAAATGCAATCAAATCGCAAAAACAACTTTATTGTTATTGGGTTAAGGAAATAAAACAACTAAAGTTGGTAGAAACTGGGTTGATATCTGGGTAGACATCTGGGTTAATATCTGGGTATACATCTGGGTTAATATTTGGGTACACATCTGGGTTAATATCTGGGTATACATCTGGGTTAATATGTGGGTATACTTCTGGGTTAATTTCTGGGTATACATCTGGTGAGGAAATAAAACGCGATTTTTCAAATGCCGCTTAGGGGTGCAATTGGGCCATGAAAGGCAAACGTTTCTTCGGACTTTCCTTGATATTTTCTGCGCTACAGCAGCTGGTTTTGCTGCAGAACATTTTTCAGGCCCTTGAGTTGGAAGAAAGACGTTTTTTTGACGGCAATAAGGATCTTCGCTCAGTGAGTGGGAGCATACGTGGTTCCCTCTAATTTACTGACTTAACAAGTAATTCTCAACGAAAAAACCCACTTAACTGAACTGCTTTCCTTGAGATTGAGTTACAGGCAAAACATCAGCCGAACAACAATAGAAAAACGAGCTCACTTTCGTCTTTTTATCGTCCATGCCTCAGCCGGCAACTGACATCGTGAGGCCTCGTTGTGCCTTGAGAGATCTTAGAAAAATTTACCAAATTTAAAAAAAACTTGTATAGAGCCTTCTCGGGCTGTTTTTTATGGATGCCTGGTACTTTTGTACGTGCTTTGTAATACAAAAAGTTTAGAATTTATAATACCTGATGTGTCCTTGCACATTACGATATCTTAAAAAAATTATCAGGCGTTTTGTTGAACTCTTTTAGACATGGTACGAGTTTTTAGGCTGATTTAGCACCAAAGTGCAAAAGAATAAGCGTCGCATACTTTCATGTCGATTTCTCATCTTGTTCTAACTAATGTACGAGTCTCAAAGTGGTTAACTTGGTAATAATAATAACCTGATGCATGGATTTTATTTTTGACGAATAATTTGGATGATATTCACGATTGTGGACCAGTTGAGAGCTCACGAGAGACCTCACGATGTGCGTGCACTCTCTTCCAGTTACTGAGTGGTGGTGAGATCAATGGGTTCAAGCGAATCAAATCCAATGACTGTAATGACAATTCTCATGTCTTTTAAAATATTATTTTAAGAGTTATTTCCTCTTCAAAGAAACTGAAAATTGCGTTGAATGCTTGGAAGAAGGAACACCTGAACATTTATTAAATCATCATGTTTCGGATGGCACAGAAACAAAGCTCAAAAGTACGAACGACTGTACGAACTACAGAAGTTTCAAAGTTTCTAAATACTTTGATACATTTTCAAGTTAGCGAAAAGGGAAGCTCGGAAGTCTATCAATTTCTCATACTTCAGATGTCACGGAAGCTCCAAGTGGAACTTTCTCATGCGCGACACATAAATTAAAAGGATTTCGTGCATAATCTACACGCTCTACGAATTTTACAAAAACGCGGAAACTTTTTCAAGTTAGCAAAAAGAGAGGCTTGAAGGTCCGTTCAATTTCGCCTTTCTTTTACGGGAGGAGGAGTCTGCAGCGACAGCGTTCGTGTAAAGACACTAAAGCTTTACGAGAGTCGTCCTTCTATGTATTTCGGTAATGAAGACAAACGAGTCGCGTAAGAGTCCTGATGTACTTCACGTGCTTAACTTGGATGGAAGACTCTGAGCAGCGACAGGAAATGGAAGTCGTACTGAACGCGCTGACAGTTCTAACGTACCGATGTAAGAGGGTGAGACTTCCCCATCCAACGCTGCTGCGCCCACGTACCAACGCTGCTACGCACCACGTACGAACGCTACTGCGTACCTCGTATCAACGCTGCTACGCCCACGTACCAACGCTGCTGCGTACCACGTACGAACGCTGCTACGCACCACGTACGAACGCTACTACGCCCACGTACCAACGCTGCTGCGCCCACGTACCAACGCTGCTGCGTACCACGTACCAACGCTGCTACGCACCACGTACGAACGCTACTACGCCCACGTACCAACGCTACTACGCACCACGTACGCTGGAAAGAAAAATTGGGTCCTGCTGACTTGCCTTCCGAGTCTTCCCTTGACTTGAAACTAATTCATTTCTGTGAGTCATTTCGACCCAGTTTTCTTGTACGGGTCGAGACTTTACGTCCTTTGGTGCAACCGTAATAAAACCAATTATAATATAAAATAACATGGTCTCAGGCTATAAACACGAACATTTGGAGTAATCTCAGCACAACGAATCACGACAACCCAGCGATTTTTGTCAAGGTATTTTTTGCAATCTCGTTGCCGAAGTTCTTTCAATTTAAAAAACTAACATACGTTTGTGTTGGCGTTTGTACAAAATCATCACTAGTACGTAAATCAGAGATACTTGATAAGTCAAAATTTGTGGGATGAGTCGAAAATAAAGTATTTAGCTCATAACCTGAAGCAAAGCGTATAGATGAAAAAAACAACAGTTTAGTGAAGCGGGAAATTACACAACTTTAGCTGGGATTTTCAGAGCTGAAAAACGACAGTATCATTGGTACATCAATAAAGAGGGTAACTGGCTGTTACCATAAAACTTTCTTAGTAAAATGCTCGTTGAAATGAAACCACAGAAGGTCAAGACGCTTGAAAAGCCAGAAGAAAATATTATTCGTAGCCCAAGAATGTCTGTGATAAATATGGTATTAACTTTTAGTCAATTTTCCCAAAGATAAAATCCCATCGTGAACGAAGCTACGACTAAAATTCGTCGCGCAACTCTGCGGAAATAACGCATCAAGAGAGAACCTTCGTTTGTAACCACTGGTCGTGCAAGTCGAGTTCTTGAACTCGCCATTCCCGAGCTGGGGCACGATAGCGTGAAGTCTTCTGAGACACGACTCGGGTGCATTTATTTATCAGTAATGGATGACTTTGAGGATGTATATTCGTACATTCATACGCGACGTGGCGGTTATATCTCAAGAATCGTGCGTCATTCGAAGTCGCTCTCGCGTCTTATGACCGTGAATTGATTTTGAACGCGTCAATGCCAACAGTTTTGGAACCAGAGATCGAAAGCTGAATTTATGTTTTTGCACTAAAGGGAATGAATAATCAGGAAGGAAACTGTATCCAAGATACCATGTGCGTTGATGAACATGTCATGGTTACGTTTCTATGCAACGAAACTGTGTTGGCGAGAAATAATTTATTCACTCCGAGTACAAAACGTCATTGATTAGATTGGAATGTCAACTCTGATGACAAGACTAGACAAATGTTACAGTATGTTCGTGCGCACACTAATTTTCTTGACGTGTGAAGCGTAGTTCAGTGTTTGCATCTGCTGTCCGAACGCACGCCTCTAGAATTTCCAAGACAAATAGCGTGAATTGAAGTCCGGCAGGAACGCGGCAATTTGGCGAAGGTAGTTCGTTAGATTGATTTGCCTTTCAAATTGCGCAGCAGGAAGCTCGCCAAGCGCCACGCGGGCGACGGACTTTTAGACATTAACGCTGGAACGTGAATGCTTGCGATGGCATACAGATGAATGGATTTAGCATCAATTTGAAAGGCTCGGATTGTGGCAGTAACTTTTACTGAAATAGAGCTCTGCTAAAATATGAGAGAACGGATTTTGTCATGAAAATGTAAAAATTTAATTACCTCAACTCAGTTACTGCTTATCTAATACGAAATCAGCCTTGAAACTGGCATAAAATAGTCATCTTATATTTTCCAGATTATTAGGAGGGTTTCAGGAAAATGCACCTATTAGAAACAAGAAAATCAACCTTTAATTTCGTAGCTGTTCTGCGTTTAATTACGTAGCTGTATTAATTGTCGTCCTGCGTTGGTCAGGGCGCTTTCCAATTGCAATTTTTGTTTAACCTGCCTGAAGCCAAACTGTGAATTATAGATTATCCCAGTAACATTGGGTTCTTGTGAACGTAAGTTAATTTCTGATCCTCGTTGTACCTTTTTTCTAGAACTATTAAATAATGGGAATTTATTCCCTGTTTCGTTCGCTTTGATCCTTATCCCAATTAAAGAACTTGGCTACTGACAGAGGCTGCTGCTCACTGAGACAAGTACATTTTAAACAGAGATAAAATGTTGAATTCTGTCGCTCCGAAGTCCAACTATTTTTGAGTGTGGGCACGAAAAGCCAAGTTCGATTCACGACTTCTATTCTTGTGGCGTGGTGTGAACACTAAAAGCGCTGTTCGTCTGACGACTTCTATTCGTGTGGCGTGGCGTGAACACTAAAAGCGCTGTTCGTCTGACGACTTCTGTATTCGTGTGGCGTGGCGTGAACACTAAAAGTGCTGTCTGTCTTACGACTTCTCTATTCGTGTGGCGTGGTGTGAACACTAAAAGCGCTGTCCGTCATACGACTTCTGTATTCGTGTGGCGTGGCGTGAACACTAAAAGCGCTGTCCGTCATACGACTTCTGTATTCGTGTGGCGTTGCTCTGCTTGAATAGTAATTTATACTTCGTCAGTTGTTTCCTTCTCCTCATCCTATTACCCGGTTCTCTCACCGTAAATAACATACTTACTTATATTGCTGAGATAAGCGTCTATCTCAAAATGGAAAATATCCCGAACTATCATACAGAGGACGTTCGGGCTAGAAGCCTTGGCTTATTCTCTAATCTGTTATAACTGATACTGCCATTCCACATCGAAGAAACGGGTGAATAAATATTTTATATAGGATTTTTAGGGCATCAGCTGGTACTATATTTCTTAGTTTATATAGTATATTAATTAATTTCGAAAATGTTTTAGAAAGGAATGACTTATGTTCACTGAAAGTCAAATGTTGTCAAGGATTATTCACAGAAACTTTGACTGATCAGATCTCTCTATCATACCATTTCCCAGAGTTATGTGAGAGAGCAGAATTTTTATTCTGTTCGAGAAAAAAACGCATTTCGTTTTACTTGTATTGAAGTATATTTTATTAACTTTTACCCACACGGAAACTTCCCTAATTCTTAATTTATATTTCTTAATATAGTTTGGGAAGACTCCTGATGAAAGGATGATGTCATCCGTAAAAATTTTAGCGACATGCTCAACAAAATGTGCTCATTATATAGTCTGCCTTTCATATAATTTTCGATTTTGCCATGTATAACGATGTATCTAACAAATATGTGCGATAATTTAAGCTTTGTCGATTATCCAATACATCGCAGCAGGCGAGAGGGATCGCTCCCTAATTAGAATTCACAGTTTGAAGAATTATCGTGATTAGCATTTTTTGTTATTACGCTATATTCTAATCACTATAGAACTTCCAATGAGACTTCCACTTTTTAGCTCAAAAGTTGTAGTTTTCTCGTTGAAAAACCTGATTTCTACTACGCTCTACATGTCATTGATTTTGGAATTAACAATTTTTCTTGATTTCTTTTTTTGTTCTTCAAAAGCGAGATTTCAAGGAGAGGAAAAGGCTCACACTTCTTTCTGAAAATGAAAAATGCTTTGGATATGAAAGAACTAAGTGAAAGGCCTTACGTATACCATATTAGGCTATATTGCACTCCTGAGGTAAAATACGTACTTAATTTAAGTACTAAGAGGCCAAGGTTTTTTTTTTTGAAGGGTTAACAATTCGTCTGAAACAGATTTGACGTTTTAAAAGCCAAGTTTTTAGTTGTAGAGCAAGCAAGACGTTTCAGAATCCTAGCAGCGCACTTTGTTAGGCTAACCTGGAACGTATTTGGTGAAACGACTTCACGGTTGAAGATCTGAAACTTGTTAAGTCATCTCGTTTAATCGAAACAATGTTTGGTCTGGGTATCAGTATTGTGAAATCATTTCCAATATTTCTATAAAAAACAAATGCTTCACTGTTCGTATCGTGACTCTATGTTGAAGTTAACAAGATTTCAGAGTCTGTTGGCTTGTCCTCAAATTTTCAAAGCTAGCGTAAGAAGGCCCAAAGTAACCGCACTCGCGTCTCCCCAAACTCAGTATTCAGGGCTGGCAGTCCGCAGGGCTGTTCGTCACAAATTGGTTTGGGCTGCACTGAGGCTGGGCAGTTCGTCCTGCCAAGGAATTTCCCTTCTTTCACTCAAATTCTGGTGCTTTTGTCTCCGCTAGCGAGCTCGAGCAACTTTTTAAATGGATTTTGCAAGACGAGAAAAAGTCCTAAAAGATCGTATTTAGATCTTCTGTTGTCCCGATCTCAATTAGGAATAGATGAGAAGTTTCAAATCAGTAGACTGCTTCCTTCTTATCATAATAATGATCCTACTGAAAATTCTTGCATAAATCGTTTATTCATTGGCATGAATGGCGGACAGATTTGAGAAATTCGATGTGATTTATTTTAACTTTCAGAGTAGACCGAAGAAGTTTCTCTACGAAAAAGATTTTTAGTTAGTTCATCGTAATCAAATATTGGATGTCAGAGGTCGTCAAGTATCTTACATAAAATTTTCAAGAATTTAAACAACTTCAGAGCGAAATAATTCTCGAGCGATGATATCACTAAGCATCTATTTCTTTAGAATTTTTTTTTAGTTTATATGAATGATGCCGCTGATACATTGCATATTAATCAGCATGTCAACTTTATTTTATTCATTTATTAGCATCAAAAGCAATAGTAGTAAAATGCTATTGCTCTTTTGATGCTAGTGAACGAACATGAAAAAATTGAAATTCCTCTTGCTTGTGATACGTCAAGCTAGAATTGTTACGTGTAGAAGGACTAACATTAGGATAATAAATGATAATAATAATAACACGTGTAACGGACTGTAAGGAATCTTGCCACCGGGAATTTTACAAAATTTCTGTGATAAACTGGTGAGTTCATACGTCGTATTGACGTAAAATAGCGAAAAAGAAGACTGCATGAAAAGCCCTTTTGTTCATTTCTATTCCTTAACCTAGATAGTTGAAGTATTTTATAAACTTTCAAGATTTTTGACTAGTTTTCAGCGTATTACAGTGTATTTTCAGCATTTTTGTCCTACATTTTATAGTTAAAAATTAAGGGTATTTACCGTGGAATTTGCTGGCTGAAATTATTTTGTGTTGAGTTTTGCACACCGGGGAAAAACGGGCGTGTATTAACAGCATTGTTAAATATCACAATGTCCTTTCAGAACATTTGTTGGTTAAATATTACATGGATTTATGGTAGATTTTCACCGGTGAAAATTTTCTGTTCTACATTTTGCAAGCCGGGTGAAGGCGGGTGTGCATTAATTAACTACAGTAAATCGTTCAATATTAGGTCACGATCTCCTTGTAGAACATTTGATAGTTAAATGTTAAGTGACGTAACCGTAGAGTTTAGCGGGGTACAATTCACTGCATTACATTTTGCATACCGGGTCATAAACACAAGAAAACAGATGAAAGTATACGAAATACATGAGGTACGCTTACAGCTAAATGAAAACTAACTACATACATTTTCAAATGGCTTTTATTCATTTTTATCAAGTTTATTCGTCCTACGACACAGCTCCTCATTTCCGCTCCGTATGTCTGAGCACCCAATATCTTATTTCTCTTTGCTCACATAGCGAATGTTCTTACCGATTTTAGCAGTAACTAGTTCACTTAAAGTGAGGCTCATATAAACAAAATCAGTTCGTATTAAGGGCAGTCAAGGAAAGTGATAAAAATCCTACCAGCGCTCGCATCTCGCCGCCCATCAATCAAATTTATTTAGATAGCTGGTACACGCACCCGCCAAAAATGATGAGACAAATGGTCTTATTTCTTTAAAATGCGCTCATATTTACGGCAAATCTCACCAAAATCGATACCATTTTCTGTATCTCTGATACGGACTGCTTTCTCTGACAAGGTTTCGCCAATTAGGAATTCGGTCCCTAGACTCTGGACCCTGGAAATCTCTCCTAACTATATATTGAAACGCTTGTACCTACGTATGTACCGTTCCGTCACGCTTCGCGACTTTGCAAGTGAAATTTCAGGTCTCGAACGAAGTATCCTGTATACGAGTTGCATGTTTTGCTGTATATAGGGAGTCTACACGGCACATTTTCAGTTTCCCTAATAAAGTTCAGACTACTCGCATCATCAAGAAGAAAATTGTTTCCAAGACCAGACTATCTCTGCCCTGAACCTTTAACCTCTGTCCAACACTTGAGAGGACCACTTCTCATGGGCTAGTTAAACTAAAGTTTGTTTATCTAAATTTCCGTGAAATTTGCACGGGTCCTGCTAGTCTACATAATTCCCTCAACCGCGGAATTGTAATACACAAACACACCAAGGGTTTATTCAGGATAGACATCGAGTGAGAGCAGAAACTCATTCAGCTTTTAGTTCGGCTGGTAGCAAAAAGAGACAACACTGAAAATTTGAAATGTTATTCACATTATACGCTCTTTTTAATGAAGCATTTATTTATTTATTCTTAAAAATATTATTGTTCGAGGTACCGTTCACTACGGAACTGGAGGTTTGAATTCACACATCTTGTCAATAGGTTTTTACAGTATTAAAATTTGTTTGTAAGCTTATGGGCCACAAATGCATTGGGGTTGACGGTCTTGTATTTTATACGTTTCGAAAGTGTCACGTACATTGAAAAAATACAGAGTTCAATGTATCATTTCTTGTGAGAAATAAAGCTGTACAGATGTTGAGATGGGACCGCTCAAAGTCTATTCTGTGGCAGGTATGCGAAGAACACTACATGAGTATTGTGATAATGGATAATTTTTTAGTGAATGTGGAGTCCACGCATTCCTTATCAGCTACATGCAAAATAAAATTTCGCACGATATAATATACTCTGAAAATATTTTTCTACATTTCCTTTACTGGTTTGCCGAAAATACATTCAAAGGTGAAATTCAGCCAAATTTTTGGAGGTTAATTAAATTTTCTTATGATATCTCAGAGCGATCTGAGGAGATCGTAATCAAAGTAGTAATTTGTTGTTCTACATTTATTCTAAATTTCCAAAATTCCAAAAATAATCAGCCTTCACTCATTTTGGTATTTATTGTTTCAAAAATTTTACGATATATGTATGAATTACTTTAGCAGCATCATACATTTCTGACCAAATTGCTGGGGATACCAAAAAAGACTTTGAAAGGATCCGGAATGAACGTCGAATATATCTATATACTGACTTCTCAAATCATCTACAAAGATGTCAAAAGTTTTGCATGAGAAAATGACCGAAGCGTTTCATATCATAGCTGTTGTTCACAAGTGACGAAAATAATCATACAAACATTCTCGAGTTTTTGACAATGAGGTGAGTGAAGAGCATGGCTCGATGAGGAATTTTCGCCCATAAAATGCTGCCAAATTATATGGCTTCTTAGATCTCATTTCGAGGCACCTTGGTCTCGACAACATACCGAAAACTCTTGCACGGCTCACTCCCGCCGCAATAACTGATCCATGGCAATTTGCTTTGATTGAAAGCACCGATAAATCCCGCCAGAAGCTTCGGCTGAAACCATCGGTCCCTTGCCGCTTCAGGAGCTGCCAATAAAGTCTGGCAGTCAAAGTCCTAAGCTCCGTTGCTT
>VOMN01121675.1:0-22236 GCA_014899125.1 Orchestia grillus
GGTTGGACCGCCATAGTTAGCGACTAACTAATCGCTACAGACTCTACGCCCTCAAAACGACTGGAAGGACTTTTTCGTTACCGTTCCGTTTGTTTGAATATTAGTGACTGAAGATTAGGAATACAATATGGATAGAAGAACAGCGCCAGTGTTGGAGGAGTAAATATAAAGTAGGTCGTGGAAGAACGAAATGGGATTGGAGCTGCTGTAGTTTGTGAAATAGATATTTATTTGTCTTTTATTGACACAGTTAATGTCCTACAGTACGCTTACCGCATAAAAAAAAACACCACAGCTAAATTTACAGAGAAGTACATCACGCCTGAAATTGAACTAATGTTATTTAGCCATTGCTTCATCACAAACACGTGAATAATATAATTCGTAGTACAAAATTGGAAGAAAAAAATTACAGGACGAATTAACGACGAAATTTACCAAGACCTTACTCTACAATGAGCAGGAAAAATTGCAGAACGAATTAATGACGAAATTTACCAAACCCTTACCCTACCATAAGCAGGACGGGGCGCGAGCAGTAAAATTTGCAATACATTTCACAGGGCTAAACAATTTTATGAAGCATTTCACTGCAAAATCCACAATACAATTTCAGCAATGAGATAACCTCGAAATGACCGTCCACCTCACGAGGCATTAAACTTACGAGACTTCGCATGTCAGACATAAAGTCTGACGATACTTGACTTACGAGACTTGATGGATACTTGAAACTCGCGAGACTTGGTGGATACTTGAAACTCGCGAGACTTGATAGATACTTGAAACTTTCGGGACTTGATGGATGCTGGAAATTTTCGAGACGATGGATGCTCGAAACTTACTAAACTTGATGGATACTTGAAACTTACGATACTTTATGTCAGACGTAATGATTGCGGGGTAAGTCGACCTTTACGCCGTACAGCATGACTGCCAAATCGCCTTTGATGCCACCATGCCTGAAGTGCGAACTAACCGAAGCATGTTTATTTAATCAGGAAGCACATTTTATGCGACACCGCGCTGTGGTGGGTCGATCGTTTGTGCTGCGTGGTCGAGGTTTGGCATCCTTCCCGCTTTAGCCAACGCTCCTATTACGATGTTGCTATCTCCAAATTCAAGGGAAAATATCCCTGCAAACTGTGCCGATACACTCACAACAGCCAATAATAAAATTTGCAAAATCATGAACCGTAAACAATGGGAGTTGCCATAAAACGTTCTCGTTTGGGTGAAGCTACGGTATGCATTCAACACCGTATCATTGTAGAATGTTGATGCTTCTCCACAGGAATATTCAGTTACGACAAGTCTGCGAGAGCTCGATTTTTTGAGGTCACGTTTCACGTTTTCGCCATCGTGACTAAAACTAGTCAGGATCTGGACTGTATTTTGGTATGTCAAGTGAAGCATCAACTTACGTCCCTGATAAATGATCAGTGCAATGCGTAAATATGATTACTCTTCACGCGAAAAGCCTTAAAATATGCATGAGGTGGAACGAGAAATGTTTTCTCTAGCGGGCTCCATGACGTACTGGTTAGCGTGATGCAGCCGGGACGTTCAGAGTTCGAATCCCGGCTCAGGCGAGGCATTTCACGTAACCAGGGAGTACTTCCCTTGGAGAAAGAAGCTTAAACCACACATCCCTCACCACGCCAGTAGTTGTAAGGCATTAAAAACCCAACGGTAAAACGTGTTGGAATTAATACAGTTTTTTTTGTACGAGTGCGTGTTACAGCTGTAACTGGAGATCGTGTTTGCAATTTAAAAGTGCCTGAGAAATTTATGGTCTATATTTCTTTTTCATTTTCGTCTGTGTCCGCATCTTTTCTTGGAAAATTTTGCTCTTTCAAAGCGAGTAAAATTTCGAACGAGTTCAAAAAATAAAACTGTACTGGCGAGACAGTTTTTGAAAGTGAATTGCACCGTCAGCAAAACGATCTGCATTTCATCAACAGCGATAGCGGCGAGCTCGCTGCTGGAACCTTGAGCTAAGCTTTATCTTGTGTACTAACTTACTAAACGCACTTATGTTGCAGTAGGCTCAGGATCACAACTTACGATCAACGTACATGTCTGAGCAGCTTTGCTCGGGTCAGTGACCTCTGTGGCTGTCTGGACAACCAAGGTCACTGAAGAGAGAGGGAGAGAGAGGGGGAATAAAGAGAGAAAGAGAGAGCGCGTGAGGGCATTAATTAGAGGGCACGCTGCCGTCGCACGACAGGCCGACAATACCGGAAGTTTCTGCGCACCAATCAGGAGAAACGTAGCCATAGAGGCTCTCCAGTTTTTTGTTATGATTGGATTTCTTGCTATTCTTGCATTAGTTTTGAATTTAATTTCACCAGGGAATTTCATGAAGGGAATTCATACTTTAGGAAAGAAACGGGGAAATATAATTTGTTAACCTTTTTACATTAGTCTCTCTTGCTCAGTCTTATTCTCAAATAATAAATAAAAAATGACGCAGGTTTTAAAGCCAAAATGTTAAAGTCGTGCTTCAATTCACCCTCGTTACAACTAAGTGGAAAAATGCAGTGGCAGGAGTCAAGCATGAGACCAATACGACGTCATCGTCCAGCATATTCAGAGGCCGTAATGCACAACACTCGGTGGGTTGAACTACTGTCTTCTACATCGTCGTAAGTGCATGAATTGCGTATTATACATCATACAATACAATCTTAAAGTGCGCGTTTTAGTGTATAATCTTGTTTTTCGATTATGTAAACAAGCATGAAGTAAAGCTCTAAACGTGAAATTATATTCAAATACATCAAGCAGGAACATCAGCTGTTCTCCGGCTTTAATATATTGCATACGGGCCATATGCACGCAAGGGCCTTAAAGTTTCATATTGCATGGAGCTTTAAAGTTTCCAGCCCAGCTATTTGGAAGACAATTAATCGCTTCGAAGACCGCAGAGACTTCACTGATAAGCTTCAAAGTAGAAGATCTCGATTGGCGATAACCCCATACTACGAGGGCCAAACAAGCCAGCTGCAGAGATCGTGTCCCGAGGTTCTGGTTCAAATATGTGTGGACAACCTGTTCTATGGATATTAATCCGTGGACTTTCCTGTGTGGTCTATATTTGGAGATTTGAAGGCCGCACTACTCTGTCCATAGGAATTCTACACTAAATGCTCTGTGTGCCGCTAAGGATTCACGCGACAGATTTATGGCTAAAATAGAAAAGAATGGGGATAATTTTAAATACGTTTCAACATTTACTTCCTTTGAAACTTTCACCCGTCACTATACATTTCCTCCATCAAGTGAGCATGTTTTATTTACAAGTTATTAGTTTTTTCTTTATTTACATACCTATGCGCCCTCCTATAGGCGTTTATTACTAACAAATAGTGCATATAATGGCCTACAATTGGGGCTTTTTGATAATCGCGGATGTTCGTATCAGTCACGAGATTTAATTAGACATCATCTATGAGTTACCGTTAGTCCTTTAGCCTAATAGTAATGCTTATTACCATATCAGAGGCCTAAATAAACATAATTTTTTTCATAATTCGGAAGAAATGCAATAAAAACTATCCTTGAATATAGGTATTTTCCTATATTCAAGGTATTTTCCTATATATTTTCCTATCTGAGGTATTTTCCCAAAGAATTTCAAGGTTGAATGCTTTTCTTTCTTTAAACGTTATAGGCTTTGATTCAGAAAATTCTTAGATTTCTATTTAAGCTTTCATTACTACACATTATTTTCTTGGAGGTAATTCTCAGAAAGACAGAAGAACGAGGTAATCTGAGAAAGTCGTGCCTGGAGAATATTGATAATCAGTTGATAGGCAATGATATTTTTTTTTGCCGGTCGAGCAGAGCGTGATGGAGAGTTCTGATGCGGGAAAGCTATTCTTTTGAGATTCACAAGTGCAAAAAACTTTATTTATTTCCACTGAGACTCTGTGGTATCTCAATCGAAAGGACTCAAACAACACAAACAAGCATCGGAGCTAGGTGACACACCAAGTCAATTAGAAATATTTTGAAGTCACTTATCATAAGATAAATACTTACATCGAATAGAAATTTAAATGATTCTTGTTTTCTAAACCTATAAATTCTTTTTAGGCGCTCAAGAAGAAGTTTAAAAAAGCAACACCACTAAATCTTTCAAAAAAGAGCGTGGAAAAGAGTTCCTGTTCATAGAATTCTGTATTGAGACTTAAAGTCAGCGCAAAAATTAATGTTCGCACACGTATTTATCCCTGTTCATAATAGAATATCCATAAATATGCACACTGTCCATAGTTCATTACGGTATAGAATGCTTGTTATGTTAGAGTAAAAAATATGTAAATATGCTGTCTTGAACAGAGCAAGCAAGTAGAGAGAAATTAAATTCCTGGAGTCAAAAGTTGCACTCTACTTTTGGACAAAAAAAAATGAAACTAAGAATATGATCTCAATTACTTTCTAACAAAGTTCATCATCCATTTCACCGTAGTGACATTTTTAAAGAAACTGAGCATTTTTTAGGTATCGAGTTACATTAATTCGTAGCCTTCAGGTACTGATAGCGCAAATTCAGACAAAAATGTAGCAGTATCAGGTCTTGAGGCCATAAATTCACGTCATGATATCACAAATACAGACCCTGATCCCGCAAATTCAAATCATGGTATCGCAAATCCAGACCCTGGTACCAGAAATTCACGTCATGATATCACAAATCCAGACTTTGGTACCACAAATTCAAATCATATCTCAAATCCAGCCCTCGATACTACAAATTCAAATCGCAATATCACAAATCCAGACCCTGATGCAACAAATTCAAATTTTGAAGCTCCATGTCCAAGCCCACGCCACAGATTTAGACCCTGGTGCCACAAATTCAAATTTTGAAGCTCCATGTCCAAACCCAAGCCAGAGATTTAGACCCTGGTGCCACAAATTCCCTTGAGCCAAGACGAACTCTGGAGCTGACGCTTTTTCCAGGACATTCGGTCGTCCCAGAGAGCTTGTTTCAGTGCAAACAAGATGGCGTCGAGGCGTCGTTCGTTTGTTTCTAAAAAAGAAACTGAACAAATTCGATGGCAGTCACTTACTTCTTTGTTTAACTACTCTCTTCAGGTAGACTTCTTCTCAGTAATTTTAAATCAATGTTTCGATACGTCAAGATGCACCCAATGGGATGTTTGTGAAGGAGCAAGTGCCAAAATGAGTAAACTAATTTAATGTGAGTAAAATCCTTTATACAACATCAATTTATACATAGTTTTAAGGCAGTACATTTTCCTATAAGATCAAACACCAAACAGACGGGATATTTGTTCACTCGCATTTGAGTTTTAAGTGTACACCAAAGACACAAATTATTTTGCGCTGTTCATGTCGACGCTCAAAAGTGCTCGAGTTTGTTCCTGAAACTCAAGAATTCCTCGAGTTTTCACAAAGGCGACTGCAAAAAAATGCCGTACACTTTGACCTTTTTTATCCGTTTGGCTTCAGTAGGAATTACGAGTAGGAATTCAACGGTCGGAAGACGCTCAAGAAAGGGAAAAAAGAAGATTTTTACGAGAGGTAATTTCAAAGCAGCGAGAAGGAATTTTCTGCAATAAAGACAGAGCCCGACATCAAACCGCTTCGGAATTAGCAGTTAGAGCTTTTTCACTCGATTAACGAGCCGCAGTTTAAAGTCTTTTTCTTTGATGAAAGTCAGTTTGGAGGGCAGGATTTCGGACACGAAAGCTTCTATATCAGCTCATTTTGTACGTCATCCTGTCAAACTTCGTCAGTTCGAATCAATACTGATAAAGCTTCCATTCTGGAAAATATGAGGAAATTTTCCGCCTACATCTGATAGATATTTAGTTTAAAAGAAGTAGCTTATACAGAGAGAACTATTGCATGAAACAGTTGACAAACTCGCTTTTACATCTGCAAGAGCAACTGAGCCTATCTTGGTCTCAAGCGAGTCGATTGCTAGGTGAAAAGAGCTGAAATGATGTCAAGAACAGAACTTTCACTACAATTTTACAATATGAAATCGTATTTTCAATAATTGCTGTAAACCACCGCTAGACGAAGAGTTACTGGCCATCAATTTTCTTGATCTACGTCAAATGGAGGATTGTACCATGTCTCTGTCGTGAGCACAACTAAAACAACGCAGTTGTATTTGTGGGGCTGATGCAGGGTGGACTGCGGCCGGCCTGCTTTGTGACTGGTTGACATTTTAACTGTCACAGCTACCCTTTTACGAGCAGCGCTAGCAGTATGACAGTAGTAATGCTGAAAGAGAAATAATGTACCGATAAAACTGCTCTTTCACTAGTAGTTATACTAGGTTCTGGTCTGTTTTAGTACTGCGTTTCGTCGATTTGGTGTATTGACAGTACTAGAGAGCCTTCGTACGTCCCTCGGTTGGTGACAGTTGTCTGCCATATTGGGTGCAATAGAGCCACTGTCTTGTCGGTTTATTGACCCATGTACCCGGACAGGCCAAGTCTTACTTCAAGTTTGGATGTGTTGGCCGAAATTGAATTGATCTGTTAAGTATGACTCATGAAAATTTTAATGGCCACTTATCTAACGAATGGTTCGGTCTAAAAGAACTTAAATATTTTTTGGGTGATAATCTTGACCGGTTTATAAAATTGCATTAAGTGGTTAAACCTGGCTGTGTCAAATCAGGGGGTACAATTTGCCATGGTATTTTATTTTTTACAATAAGACAGTATGATACCATAGTCTTTTCATTGTATTATATAAGCCTCTAACCTCTGGTTTCAACAAAGCTTCATCTTGTTTTTATTAAATGCTCTTTTGAACCGTTGCCAATTTTGAATATACTCCTCCTACTTCAAAATTCTTTAAATTTCGCTTTCATACATATTACATCGACGTAACAGTTTTTACATTACTTGAGAAAGGCAGTCTGAATAAGTGCATTTCGATGAATTAGTTATTTTGGAAAATAGTTCAGTACGAACTCTTGATTGATTTTCGTTTCAAGTTAAAGAAATTTGTGGGCTGCATTGACGTTTTCCGTACGACAAAACGCATAATTATTAACTTTTTATACCACTGAGGGTATAAAAACTGTTAATATACGGACGCTAATGTGTCACTATCTAAAACTCATCTTTTTATGTAGATGCTGCAGCACTACACCTCGCATAAGCTCGTTGTCAAAATTGAAACATTCAAATTCATTTCAATTCATGAAGATACTCCTGAACCACCTCAACCATTGTCTCAAGAGAAAGACTATACTTAGAAAAGAAAGACCTCGATTTCTAGCTCAAAACTGTATCGACTTGAATATTTTTTTCACTCCAGCTGGTTGTACTCAGAAAAGACATGCTGTCAGGCCCTCGTATCGATGTTGCTGCTCCCTTTTATGAGGGTCCAAATCTACGACAAAGTAGCCTTCTCTATATATAGCGCCAGCCATTCTCCCATCGACAGGCCAAGGCAATAAATCGATCCCTGCTGTGAAGATGAAACTCCTCCAAATTTTAGAACACACGTCCACCTAACTTTCGTTGGCGTATGTAAAAACTTATTTGCAGATGTGGGATATACGTCAGATGGTTTCTACGGTTGTTTAACGTAAATGTACGTTACGGCATTTATAGATATTTCAACGTTAATTAAGCATACGTTTAGTTCATCTACAATGGATCAAGAGTTACACAGGGTATTGGGAAAAAAGAGATACAAAATTTCAAACCTAGCAGAAAGGGTCAAGCTAAACACTTTTGCCGCTATGAAACTTTGCAAAAAAATTATTTTTTGATATATTAGCTGTTTAATGTATGATAGGAAGAAATTTGAAGACAAAATTGCCCACAAATCATTTCTTTACACATTTACCTTACAGAAAATTTTCAAAGTTTCCACCACCCACATCGATTCGCATAGATTTTTGGGGACACATGAAAAGCCTTGTTTATTCAACACCTGCGGAATCGGAGGAAGATCTCATGATAAGAAATGCAGTAGCTTCCAGCTTTCATGGCGATATTTCTGAAATGCCAAGCTTTTTTTACAATATCCAGCAGTCCTCAGGTCGAAGATATCGCAAGGGCAGCGATGTGGGAAATGTATAAATAAATTATATGTGTCAGTTTTGTTTTCAAACTTCCTTTTTCCATCACAGGAAATAGCTGATATCTCAAAAAAACAATTATTTTCGAAAGGCTGCATAGAGGCAAAAGTATTTAGTTTTTCATTTTCTCGTATGTGTGAAATTTCATACATTTTTTCCCCTAACACTCCGTATATTAGCCTTCATACTAGATGCGTGTGTGACTTGCGTTTGACTCGTGGCTTTTGGGTAACGTATAAAATTATTTTAAGTTTTAGAGGTTATTTTCATGCTACATTATTGGAAGCAAATCGCAACTACTCGACTTGATCAAATTTTGTAAGCAAGCTTCAATGAACCTATATAAAGTGCCTGGGAAAAATTTCTTGTATTATATTTGAGCTACGTGATGTTTGTTGATGTTTGCGCTCAATTGACGTTCCTTAGATACTGCATATCGTTTGACTTGGATATCTTCGTAGCGGTCAAGCAGGTGAAGGGGCGGTGTGCTAACAGGTCGATCGACTGGTTTGGCAAATGGGTGGAGCGTTTGATTCCTTTTGCCCTTAGGAATTGTATTGGTGAGAGTAAGTAAAGGAGTAGTACAAGCAAAAGGGCACTGCATAAATAAATAAGTAAATAGTAAGTAACTAAATAAATAAATACCAAATAAATAAAATCAGTAAATAAGTACAAGCAGTGTACTGAAGTAAATAAAGGGGCAGTGTGCTAACAGGTCGATCGATTCGTTTGGGTGGCGGGTGGGGCGTTCGATTCCTTTTACCTTTAAAGATTCTATTGATGAGAGTAAGGCAATAAAAGTGCGAAGGTCTGCGAAGCGCACATACACGTGACAGTAGCAAAACCTCGGGTACGAGAAAATTAGAAGTTTATCCATCTTCGACTTACTTACTCCCCTCCTGAAACGGTTGTCATTTTCAAGATGAGGAATACTGTCAAGGGGTAAACAGGGTGTCAAAAAATCAGAGGTACTCGTACAAACTTTGACAGTAGCCAGGAACACACACAATAAATACTTTTTCGACATTGCTAAATATTTCAAAATTCCCTAACTTTCAAGGCTCTTAGGTTTGAAATTTAACTTCGATGCCCAGTTAATAACATTTTTGTTTCTGATAAATATCCCCATGGTAAATGAAACGAATATATCAGAGAAACATATATTCCATCAAACAAACTGTACAACACCTGTTCGAAGTGTCTGCCCGTTGCGTTAGTGCAGGTCTGGTACATTTTCCGAATAAATGACACTATGTACAAGTCTTGGTTCTGCTGCAAAGTTAAATGCTGCGACCGCTACCGTCGCAACAAAATCCATCTCGGACTTTACCGGTGTTTCGTAAATCAATGATTTCATGTGTTGCCATACAAAGAAATCTAAATGACTCATGTCTGGAGATCTATCAGGCCATGCCTCTGGTCCATTACGTCCTATTGACGTATTCGAAAAGATGTCGCTCAGGTATTGGCGAGTATTCTTGTCGGAATGGGCCAGAGGGCTGGAACCACTTTCGACGGGAAATACTTTGAGACACATCCACCAGCAGTGCAGGCAATCCGTCCCTTAGAATCGTGACATAAACTGATCCATTTACAGAAGACGACACCAGATATGGCCCAACATGATAGTAGCCAACAATACAAGCCTACACGTTGGCACTAAATCGATGCTTGTAGTTGAACCGATGCCCTTCATGAGGGTTATCTTCTCGCCAGTTGTCCAAGCTATCTGTGTTAAACGTTTTGTTCGTATGAAAGTGGTTTCGTGGGTAAAAAGAATATGCTTTAAGAAATTTTTATTGTCCTGTTCTTGCCTCAGGCAAGAACGGTCACACTGTACACGAGGGATGTAGTCGGTAGGGAGCAGATCCTGAACTTCTAAAAATGATAAGGATGTAGACTGTTGTCATTGAGAACATGCCATACGTTGACGTGATTTGGTTTTCCTAAGTCACGTGCTGCAGCTCAGGGGCTTACATGAGGCCTGTCACCGAATTATTGTAGTGCATCGTCCTCAAATGCATCATATAATTCCTTGGGACCTCCGGAACATGTCCTCTTCGCGTTGACGTATCTTTGTTCGCGTAGACCATTGGTCTCTAAACTACGGCCCGCGAGTCAAATCCGGCCCGCCAGTGTGATAAATTCGGTCCGTGACAGCTAATGGCTTATTCTTGTCATTGTTACTGCGATAAGTTGGATAAAAACACAGAACGCACGGGAAGAAGCAGGAGTTGCTGAGGAAGGGTGTCTCTAATCCGCCTTTACGCGTATTTTCATCCAAAATATGAAGCATTTATGGGAAAGTGGAAACGTACATTTGCTTCACTTTGATCTATAGCAGCAGAACTGAATGGCGAATTCTGAAATTCCCTATTTATAATTCGATAAGCTGAATACTGATATTTAAAGTTGGGTATCCATCATTAGCATCGAGAATAAGTGTGATTCACATACTTGACAACGCCAAAAGTTTGTTGTTTGGGGAAGTAAGTGGCCAATATTATTAAAGTGAAAAGGAAACGTAATACACGGTCATCTACATATGTGAAGCAGACGTTGCACCTTTAGACTGTTTCTCGTTCCAATCTATACTGAACTCTACGATTGGGGCGGCTTTATGCACGATAGTTAAGGTTTGCAATTTTTCTAAGAACCTCTTCGAAGAAATAAAGTCACATGTCTGCTAGACACTCCCCATTGAATGTTCAATTTTTCTAGTGAGTGAAGATACCGCAATTCATAGAAATGGAACTGTAACCTGAGAGGTATGACTATGATCGTATAGCTGTCGTAACAAAATGAGGTCTGCCTTAACAATCATTCAAAATACCCTCTTGCAGCTGCTGCAAGCTGCTAACATCTGTCTATATCGACAGCTGTGCACCGCTCCCCTGCAGCTGCTGCAAGCTGCTAACATCAGTGGGGCAGTGGAGGAGGTCCCTCCCCAGCGGCAGGCCAGCACGGCCAGAGGACCCCTGCACCATTAGGGAAATTGTGCGCCGCTTTTATGCCGGGAAATGGATACGCAACGCATTATGTTGCGCACAGTGTTGGGCATTATGTTGGGTATTATGTCGTGTATTATCGTTTGTATTATGTTGTGTACACTGTAGTGTATTCTGTTGAGTATTATGTAGGGTATTATGTCGTGTATTATGATGTGTATTTTGTGCAGTATTATGATGGGTAATATGCTGGGTATTATGGTGTGTATGATGTTAAGTATTATTTTTTGTTCTATATGTCTGTGTTATGTGGTGCATAATGTGGTGTACTACATTGTGTACCAGGTTGTGTATTTCATTGAATGTTATGTTATGTATTATGTTGTGTACTACGTTGTGTATCACGCTGGATATTTCATTATATGTCAAATTATGGATTATTCTGTAAATCATATTGAGAATTAGGTTTTGCATCCTGTTGTACATTATGTTGTATATTTTGTTGAGCATTGTGTTATGCTTTGAGATGTGCATTATGTAGTGTATTATGTTGTATATCGTGTTGTGTATTATTTTGTGATTCATGGTAAGAATTATGTTGTGCGCTATGTTGTGAATTATGTTATTTGTGTATTGTGTTCTATTTTGTGTATTATGTTGTGTGTTTTGTGGTGTATGATGTTGTGTATTATGAGGTTTATTATGTTGTGCATTGTGTAGTGTATTATGTTGTGTAGCACGTTGTGTAATATGCTCTGTTTTTGGTGTATATCGTGTTGTTTCACATGTTTGCACCATGTAGTATACTAAGGTGTGCATCATGTTGTCCACAACGTTGTGCTTTACTTTGTGTAAAATGCTGGGCATTATGTAGTGTATGCGTATTATGTTGTGCACTATACTGTGCATATGACCGTGCTCTACAGCTTCAATTTACGTCACATCACGTTACGTCACACGTCACATCACGTTACATCCAATCACGCTGCGTCACATCGCATTACGTCACATCACGTTACGTCACATCACGATATGTTACATCGCGGTGCATCTCATTTCAATGCAACACAAATAATGTCACAGGAGACCGCATTGTATCAGGTCATGGCACGTCCAGTCTAGACCCTCACTGTTACGTTAGCTTGTTAATATAAATAGACCAGTTGCCATAGACCTTCATTGACTAGTCAATTTGAATAGACCAGCTTGCGCAGACCTTCATTAACCTGGAAATAAAATGGACAATCCGGCACAGACTACTGACCAGTAAATAAAAATAGACCAGCCTGCTCAGTTAGTATCAAACAAATAATTCCCTCCGCATAACCTGTACGTTAGTATTTCCTCTTCTTTCCTACTGTCGTACCTTCCCTCCATACACCCCTTCCCCCCCTTTCCCCTTGGCCCCATCAGTTCCCTGACGACCTAAATTGTGCGGCTGCTGCCTTCTGAGAATTTTGCTGACCTGCGCCAAGCCTGCCCAACCTGCCGCCACCTTATGGCCTACCTGCCCAGCCTGCCCCTACCTCGTAGCCTGCCTGACCCGGCTTGCCCAGCCTGCACCTGCCTAGCGGCTTCTTGCCTAGCTTACCCTCACCTAGTGGCCTGCCTCCTCAGTTCGCATCTGCCTAGTGGCCTGCCCAGCCTGCACCTACGAAGAGACCTGCTTATTAGCTTGCACCGGCTTAGAGCAAAGCAACCTGTACCAGTCTGGAGTACCGTAGCCTGCCTCAGTCTAGAGTACCGTGGCCTGTACTGGTCTAGAGCTCCGTGGCCTGCACCAGTCAATAGTACCGTGGCCTGCACCAATCTAGAGTACCGTGACCTGTACTAGTCTAGAGTACTGTGACCTGTACCGTTTTTGAGTACAATAATATGCGTCAATATATGGGTATTTCCCAGCCATTTCTTCTCTAGCATTTTCTATTTATAAACTATCCATCCACTATCTTCGACTTTCATTTTGTCTTAAGCCTTTCCAGTCTGATGGGACTCAGAAGTCCCGCCTAATATTTTCCGTAATACAAGTACCGGGAGTCCTGACAGGACTCTGGAGTCCCGGATTAGCATTTATTAGAACAATTATATTTTTTAATTTTTTCTCATAGTTACCATATAACAGGTCCATAAAACATAATTAACACCAAAAGTCACAGTAAAAAAACTTATAACACATAGCCGGGTGGAAAGGGTTATGGAAATATCAACTCTGGATTAGCGCGGTTCCAAGGCAGCGGGCGCGTTACCGCGGGGTCTCTCGTGCTGTCCCAGCGGTCACTGTAAGTCGAAGCCACTCCGTACACCGTGTTGCAGACATGGTTTTGATCCATGCTACGTCACAGACTGGTGTGAAATTCTTGTACGAAATGGCCATAGATGACGATACACAAGTAGAAACAATTTTTGCGGCAAGGTAAGCTTCAAACTTTGCGAGTAAAATCTGTCGCTTCTGTCTTAACCATTAATAGAGAATCATTCTAATTGCATCTCAAGCTATTTGAGTAATCAAATTCTCCAACGAGCGGCAGGTTCAATCCTCTTATGAAAGTGAACGCGTTCAAATTATTGCTCAAAACGTGAGAACATTTCAATTATGCCTGAAACAGCGAAAAAATCCGATCATCCAACAAACCCTTCGAACATCCCAATTCTTCAACAAAGAGATGGAACATTCCAGTCATCTCACAAGCAGGGCAAGTTTCCCAATCACCCTAGCCACATAAGAAATATTCCACGTCAGACAACAGAAGCATTCTACCAAAGCAGCCTGAGCATTCCATCTCAAATGGCGGAAGCATTCCAGTCACCCCTCACAGCAGAGGGAGCTCTACTGACGTAACTGAAGTGTGTCTCCCCATGACGTGCATCGAGAGGCATGCAGTAGCAATCCTAATGGATCACATGCTGGCGGACCACATGGAAAATTGTCCTCATGCGAATCCAGGCTTTTTTGTGTACTTCTAACGCTTGAATTGTAGGTGCCTACATCAATGTAAAGTATAGATATAGCACCAGATATTAGGGTAGATTTTAGTAAGTAGATCTGGGTATGAAGTACGTAATTATTCCTATCGGGTGTTCACTGAATGAAAGGATCTTACTCCTGGACCGATTCCTGAATTATATTCGTTAATTTCCTCGTCAGATGCACTTTTTTGATGCGCTACCCTATGTTGCAATGGGGTAAGCATGCCAACATTAGTACAGAAAACCTGCCCTATGAAAATGGTGAGCTAATAGTTTTCTACCTGGTCAGGACTGTTGCCAATATTGCAAGTATTTGTAGTCACACAGCATTATTGCAACGTTTCCCGCATGGAGACGAAACATCTTTCATCAATCAACTCCATTTCCCAACCATTCATCCAGTACGAAGCGAATTCCTTCGATACTTTTCGTCACGATATAGATTTGCATAAACAACAGCTGATCTGAATACTCGTTGATTTTCTTACTGCCCCCGTGGTGTAAGGTTCAAATTACCACAAAAACCACTTGGTTATAAGTGCTTAATTGAAGAAGGACAAATGAGGACACAGACATGTTGCTACAATCAAACTCGGTAAGCGACAACCTTTTGAAAAAGAGACTCTGGCATACGTAAAATTGGTGAATATTAAATTAGCTCACCTGACGGTCGCCTCTAAGCTGATTCATGGCTTTCATTGCGGAGGTGGCATGGTCGGATGTGAGGTGTATCATCTCTCCCATCGGCTGGCCTTCACACGGACTGCTCGCTCCAGATGAAGCTGTCGACCCTCCATTTTGTTTATCTGTCCAATCAGCTTCCGCTTTTTCAGCTGTAGTCTTGGTCGTGATGCTCTTGCGGATGTCGGCTTTTATATAATTTAAATTTTTGGATTGACTCAGACTGGAAATTCCAAGCGTTGAAGGAAGTGAGGCAGCGCTCCCAGAGCTGCTAAACAGAGAGGAACTGCTTCTGCGGCCATTCTGGCATCCAAATCCGGCCATCTTGCTGCTGGCTTGTGTGACGTTGTTGATGCATGCGTCTATGCTGTTACTGATGGTGTGAGCATTGTTCAGTAAAGTGCGGCTTCCATTGGAAGTGGAAACCGCATAATCTCGTTTAATGTTACTTAATGCAGAAGGGCATTTCGTGCCGGCTTCTGGGTTTTCGTTCATGGATGAATTGTTTAAACTCCCGCTGCTGTTACTGAGTAAAGCCTTTGTATCGTTATTATGTAACTGCACGCTTGAAGCAGCGTTTGTACTTGATGCATTATCAACAGGGGTGCTCTTGAAGAGAGGAGAAATTTTCTTTTCATCTTTTTCATGCGAAGACGTTTCGCTAGGAGTACTCAAACATGAATTTGCGCTCGATGACATCGAATCGCGTATACCAGCAAAAACTCCTCCCAAGACTCCCCCAGTTGTACAGTTCTCAGTGACTAAATGCCGAGTTTCCTTACTTTTCAAATCCTCTTCACACGCATTGAAATTTTTCATAGTTCTCATAGTGCTCATTAGACTCATGTCTCCTGAACGACGGCGATAACTAGATGGCTTAGAATAACAGTCAGCTGATTTAGTCGGTGAAGGAGGACTTACGGAAGAGCCTGAGTTTGAACTACAACTGTTAGACGTCGATGATTTTAGACTGGAGAAACAAGTGCTACTCCAACTGGCAGTGGTTCCATTCTTTTGAAATTGAGACTTAGAGATACCGGAAGACCTAGTGAAGGGACGACGCAGACTGAAGTAACCTGAGGGGATGTCAGAGAAGAAAAAGCCCCTGGATGTGGACGTGTCAGGACTTCTTGCAACTTTCGAACCCGACGGGACTGACTTCGAGGCAGTAGAGTCTGAAGCTTTGGAAGTTTCTGGAGCGGGAACAGAGGCACTTCGAGAAGACGAGGCTTTAGAGGCAGAATTCCTCAGCGCGGAGAAATCGGATTTGTCGGGAGCCGAAGAAACCGAGGACGTTGCTGAATTGTAATCTCTTAGCATGTTCGGCCTGAGGGTAAAGGAGCTCCCAATTGGGTGCTTCAAACGGCGGCGTACACCATGGGCTTCATGATTTTCTCTACTTTTCTCATCTTTATCACTATTTTTTGTTTTTCCCGCTGTTGAAGATTGAGAACCCTCACCAGTCATTTTCTAGGAATAAATTCTCAGAAATACAATCATCATTTGAAGGAAATTAAGATTTTTTAATGGATTTAAACACAGCTTATGCAAAAGTACGTTTCAAGACAGAAGCTATTTCAAATAAACACGAATAAATTTAAATTCGTTTCTTCGCCTGTACAAAAGAAGTTATCCGGCTAAGTTTTCAAATAAAACTCACTCGTAATATTCACTACAATCTACGGGATTTCACTTTCTACGTTGCCGTCACATGCCGCTTTGACGGAAATTTTCAGCCTAAAAATGAAAACAACGTCATTAGAATATTCTAATACTTGAAATATTGAATTCCCAGATTACACCCTTAAGGATAATTGCGGAATTTTATATTTCATTAATAATGATCATTACCAGAAAAGAGTTCATAGCTTTGCTACCGGAAACTTTTGAAGATGAAAAAACCTAAGTCAGAAATATTTTATTCACGAGTGGTTATCAAAAGAACCTAATAGAATCAATTATACGGGAAAACTAAACCAGGAAATAATGAAACGAACCCAACGAGATTTGGTATATTTCCGTTCACTACGTTAGAGGAAAAACTGAAAGATCAAATCGATTATTTAAAAAACATAACGTTCGAATCACCAGCTAGCCAAAAATACATTAAATAGTAGCAAATAGAAATGTAACAATTCTTTCAAACAAATGTAGTGTATTAAATTAATTGTAATAATTGCGATAACTTTCATACTGGAGAAGTCCGTATATAAGTGTAGGAGAGACTAAGTGAACATCGAAGAAACATCGATAAAAACATTGTAAAGAAAATAGCCATCATTTGGGCTGATACCCCAAAAAGTTTGATAAATATTAAATAAATAAATCCCCAGAAGTCCCGCAATTATCCTCAAAGAATTGTTATGCATTTCCTGCATGTAAACTCCAATTTTTTTCACTCTGCATCATGATGGTACAGCTTTACACGTGCACTGTGACTGAGAATGATGAAAGAAAAGGGGATAGAATGATTCTATTACATTCAATACAAAGAAATTTTAAATATAAAATTAGTAGAATGAACCCAGAAATATTTTGAAGAAGTTATAGTTCATCTTTTGAAACAATATAGCGCGTGCTATTGAAAGGATCATAGAAGATTAACCGTTTGAAATTGAAAATTTGAATCGTGATATCAAATTTAAAATGATATTACTAGAGATTATGCTCTAGTGTATAATTTGGCACCTGTTTAGGTGCCTGGGTCGTTTGGTGGGCACGACGCCCCCTTGCAGTCCTAGTGCTGCCGAGTTCGAGTTCGCCTGACTTTAGGTTTCCCTGCGATCCGAGTGGTCGCGAGTTCGAGTCCACCTGACTAGATTTTCCACTCCACCCAAGCGTGAGAAGGGTACCAGCTGATGCTAGAGTAAAGCCTTTGGCGGACTAGCATTCCGTCCAGAGGTGATGTAATCGCCTCTCTACCTTAATGCTACAGAAACCAGGTTTAAGTACCGGCCCGGATGCCTTTCAGGGCTACGCAAATGGGAACTTCACTAACGCACTACATTAGATAATTAATTTGTCTACTCTGGGTTTTGCTTAATTTAAACCTGAAAAACGACGAATACTGAATTTGAACCAGAAGCAGTTGGAAGCAATCGCAAGTGAGTCATTAATATACGAGCATACTAGTAGTGTGGTAAACGTGAGAGAAGAGCTTCTCTTCATCCCTTCTCTCCGCGATTACGCTTGCCACAGGGTCGAGCCTGGTCTTGGTTCAGGTACGATGAAAAAGTTTTTCACTAAAAGCCTCGTGCTCAGAACTTTAATGCATCTAGCTGGAGTCACTACAGGTGCTCCAATAGCGAATCGATCAATCAATTACAGTTCGACATCGAAATATTAAAGCAAAAAATTTCGAAGAATGATTACGCTTCAGGGGAAAACATGACATTAACGTCACACCTGAACAACAACCTTAAATAGTTATCAATTAAATTATTGGTATACCTGTTAATTAAATAAATTACTGAAAAGTATTCAGGTGAAATGAAATGGCAACTTGAGTCAAGTTGAGTCTCAAACCTGCCACTTCAGCAAGTCGCCTGGCCAGCCGCTCTGCTATCACCAAGCAGCGGCTCTGCAGGTCACGTGTGAGATAACCACAACGGGGGAAGGCCATCACTGCCGTAAGTGAGCCTGTCTTTGACGTCCTTGTCTAATCTACGTTTGTGTAGTAACGCCTCCGAATAATATTCAAGTAATTCTCAATAATTCTAGATCAACTGCCTCATTTTCGAAGCAATTCTCAGCCATTCGGTATTGACTGTCTCGCTCGTCAGGAACAAATTTTTTATCTTTCAGGATCGTTTGCCGAGTCTGGAGGGCGATTTTTCGAGAGTGATTTTAGCTAGAAAACAATTCTCGATCATTTGGAATCGATGGGACGTCTTAGTTAGGTAATATTCAATGAAGGATTGAAAAAAGTATGTTGCACAGAAGCTCAATCGTACAAGAACAATTGTGAAAATAAAATATACATAATACTTGATTGCTGTTTCGCTAAGTGCTAATTCTGCTGCTCGCGAAATAATGTGGCGTGAATTCATGTGTTTCTCTTCCACGTATACAGTCGAACTCAAGTGCCTGCGCAATGTTATTAATTCAAAAATATAAATTTATTGGAATGGAATATTTCCCCCCATATTAGTCTAGCCCTAAAGTCATGGTGACTGATTCCATGAAAATAAATAGAAACCTAAATAAAGGACACAAGTATCAAAGGAATAAGTGCATCAGTACATTTAGAAGAATGACATTATTTTTCAATAATTATATAATTCACTGGATACGGATCCGATTCCCTTCACTTGATTCACTTTGATGAAACCTATCGATGAAAATCAAACAAATTCAAGAGTTAATGATAGCGTACTACATTAGAAGCTTGATATTGTGCTGTACTACACGCCCGATATTGTGCTGTATTACACGCCTGATATTGTGTGTACTACACGCTTGATATTGTGCTGTACTACTTGCCTGATATTGTGTGAACTACACGCCTGATATTGTGCTGTATTACACGCCTGATATTGTGTGTACTACACGCCTGATATTGTGTGTACTACACGCCTGATATTGTGCTGTACTACTTGCCTGATATTGTGTGTACTACACGCCTGATATTGTGATTGTCAACACACCTGGTATTATGTGTACTACACGTCTGATATTGTGTGTACTACACGCCTGATACTGTGCTGTACTACTTGCCTGATATTGTGTGTACTACACGCTTTATATTGTGATGTACAACACACCTGGTATTATGTGTACTACACGCCTGATATTGTGCTGTAGTACGCGTCAGTTAATAATCTTGATTGTTTCCTCAAGATCAACAATGGTCGAAACCAGTCAACACAATACCTTAGCCTCACCGGACAGTTCAGTGCTCCCATGTGGACCTTAGCCTCACCGGACAGTTCAGTGCTCCCATGTGGACCTCAGCCTCACCGGACAGTTCAGTGCTCCCATGTGGACCTGAGCCTCACCGGACAGTTCAGTGCTCCCATGTGGACCTCAGCCTCCCCTTACAGTTCATTGCTCCCATGTGGACCTCAGCCTCACCGGACAGTTCAATGTTCCCATGTAGACTCAGGTTTACCGCCCGCTGCCTGTCACAGTTCACAACACTCGCTCGTACTACGCTCCTTCATTTCTTATTGGTATACTCTGATAAGCTCTTATCAGTGGGCTCCATGGGATAGTGGTAGCGTGATGGCCTCGTAACCGAAAGGACCCCGGTTCCAGTCTCGGCTCAGTCGAGGCATTTTCACGAACCATGGAGTACTTTTCTTGGAAAAGGAAGTTCGAATCACACATTCCTCACATCCCTCACCACACCAGTAGTTGTGAAGCATTGAAAACTGAACGGTAAAACGTGTTGGAATTACTAAAGGTTCTTATAATTTTTCTTATCTATATTCGTATTACGAAAATTCTGATCATCTTGTTATCTTGTTGGTAACGGCACACACTCTTCACTAATACCGAAAGGGAGATATTCTTAAATTATTTCTCAGTAATTATACGAGAGTTTTGTCCAATCATATCATGAATACGGTTCCTGGTACTAAGGTGAATGAACTCTCTTCTCTGGTTTGGATATTTGTTACAAAATTAAGAAGAATTTTTGAAGGCTCGTACGAACTTTAAAATAGTGACCCAACGGGTTACGGGTGGGCTAGTATGTACTAAATACATCGAACCTAAGGCGGGTTAAAAGGCACCTTGGTATACCATTTAATTTCAGTTAAGTTAAATGGTAGTTTTATCTTTTACGGTTTCAAAATTGTTTAAGGTTGAGCAATAAAAATATACACCTCATTAAATATAAGTTTTCATAATACTGTCAGATTTAACTGACAAAAATTACCAGCTTTTCAATTACGTTCATAAAGATTAGATGATAAATGTTACATCAGTAAAACATTATCATATCTTCATGTACAATAAATCGGTCTCAATTCACGTTCATTTTTTCGAAATCTTATGTGAACATTTGCCGGACAGGTAGCACAGATACGGAATACAATACAAGCATTCAGTGAGATACTGGCTGTGTCTGGGTAAAGTCGAAGGCCATGCACCAAACAAAGGTGTTGCTCGGGTACACCAGTTGCCATACCAGTTCTTCAAGCGGTGCATCTGTTATAACGCCCCAGAAACTCTGTGCTTTCTAAGCCAAGAAAAGCAGAGTTAGAAGCAATCAATTTAGACACCAGGTTCTAGATGAATTTTTAAGTCATACTGTCGGCGGAGATCTTGTTCTTCTGCTGATCCGCAAAAGTAGAACCACTCTATTGCCTCTCTGTACCAGGCTTCAACGCGACGACTGCATCCTCACTTCACAACTGTCGAGCCGGCACTGAAGCCTGCTCGGCTGGGCGGTGCTGTGTGCATTCCTAAAGTTCAGGATCCACGGTCTGTGTGTGGGTCTTCTATCCAGCATCCTGAACTTGTCTTACGTTACTTAAGGGGAAGGGGTGAAAAAATAAAGCACCTTTATGGGTACAAGTACATATCTCAGAGATCATGTTACTGCAATTTGTTTCTATTAGTTTCTGAGATTCTATGCTGCTACGCAATATCCTTGGACTTCTAGGCTCATTAACTTCACATTAAAGCAGGTGCATATTTCGAATTGAAATCTCAAGTTGATCGATGCTTATGAAGAAGTGTAAACTAAAAGATTGCTGAAAAGTTACGATGAAAGACTGTAGTTTTTTTAAATAATGCATCAATTTAAATACTGTTAAGTATATATAAATACAAAAATAACTGAGAACACAAACAACAAATATCAAAAATATGCAAAGAATATCTATTAATCAATTCAAGGAACGCGTGCAAACTTACTTAAATCCTGGACGCAATGTCCGTAGACTTTCCTATCTCAGCTTCACAACTGACGCTCTCATTTCTTGACAACTCGTTAATTTCTATCGCGTGTCAGTCTTCCTCTGTCACTGTATTCTCTTCTCTCTCCTTTCACTTCTGTCTCTTTATTTCTAATTTTTCTTAGCTTCTTTGAGAAATTTCTAAAGGAATGCTCCCTTTCTTTCTGGGTTTCCTTATTTATTGTGCGCTGATCCTCCACCGATCCATGACGCAAAGCACTCTTATTTTTTATTTAATTTTTTCGGTCTTCTGGTTCAACTCTGCCTTTTTTTGACAATTTGATTTGTATCACCAGTATCGGTCCCCTATTATGGTCTTTTCACTCCTCGTTTAGCCGTAATCTGATTGGTGGCACGTCATCAATAAAAGTCACAATTCAATAAATCGTTCATATTGTTTATCCAAAATAAACGTTCGCTTAGATTAAAGAAAATTGCCCAGAAATAAATGGAGAGATTCAAGAACATTTCTTAGAAACATTTGTAAAGTGGACACCATTGTTAGCACATATTTGCTAGGTCAAAAGCATGTAAACGCTTTTTTCTCGAACAATTGTAGAGAACTATGCGTTGAATTTTCTAGAAGCTTATACAGGGTGACACAACAAAAGAGGGAGGAAATTAAACGCTTATAACTCAAAAAGTA
>VOMN01121678.1:0-11523 GCA_014899125.1 Orchestia grillus
CAAGAGCTTGTAATCCTGAGCGTTCGAAGGCAGTTAAGCACTTCGAAAATTAGTTTTCAGTTTTAGCCTGTACAGTCGGAGAGCGAGCTGAATATTTACGAGGGAAACAGGTCACAAATTTGTCAAAAAATATTACAAGTTTGTTAAGTGTAACTAGCGGAAGCGAACAACTAAATTTACCCTCAAATCTATGCATTTTTTCCATTTTTTCGTGCATAAAAATATGTATATCTTCCAATTTCTCTCGCAAACTTTTCTGGATAGTTCATCTGGACCCTCCAGTAGTCCCTCCTGAGTTTGTGTAGGTCATTGTTTTTCAGTAGATTTTAGAGTAAAATAGAAATAAAATGGCTACTAGATCTGGAAGGAATGAGTCCATTCTTTCCTTTTTCCTCAAGTGCCACGTCGTCACACAACGAAATTAATATCTCAGGATTACATCACGCCGTAGTTTTACTTCACATCGAACACCATCTACGCATTGTATGTCGCGCAGACAAAGACCATGGAATAGCATAATTTCAAACATTACATTCCCCCAATATATATCACGAAATTGAATTCACGCTTGACACAAAAAATGCAGTCGTCTTACAAAATCTACGTTCCATAGAAAAACATCATGGAATTCAAAGAATACGCGTACGAGTGTGGACCCGACTGTGTCATGTGTAAATTTCCTGGACCCGACTGTGTCATGTGTAAATTTCCTGGGGTATATTCCCGATCTCGCGCATGCATCATAAATGGGACGGAATTTGAAGAGCTTGTCTACATGGGCGCAGGAAGCCGGCCTCTCTAATTTGAGATGTGCCCCATCGAGAGCTGTCATGTGGAGGTCCATAGTGACGCATCAGGAGCCGTGCACGTCATAAAAGACCATTGTAGTGTCCTGTTTTGGAGAGAAGGATTGTTTTGCACAGTTTGGCCCAGAGGGAGAGCATCAACCAGCGCCCTGATGGCATTCCAGGCGCCTGACCCATGCTGGCTTCTGTTTTCTGATCAATTGACTAGGAATTCGACTGGAAACCTGGAATTTTGTCTCGTTGAGCTGTTTTTTGGCCGGCCCAGCGAGGGGGCTTTCGAGCTGCACCGCCACACGAACTTGTGAATGCTGAAGACTTTTATTTTATTATCTTTTATGGGCTCCATTGAGGAGAGAAAGATAGGGAGAAGCACGCTGATCGACTCGTAGTGAGGGAATGATGCGTTAAATTTTTACCGACTGTGTAGAAATCGAGAGAAGGGTCTAATTAACTAGGTCCGGTGCCGGGGGGAATTTTTGTAAGGAAATGTAAGATAAAATAAGCCGCATACTACTCATGTATCTTATTCGTAGGTATGTGTAAATTAAGTGTGGCGTAATGAGTGTTTCTATTCAGGTAGAAGGCTGCATTCTATTCTTTAACATGATTTCGATAATGAACATAATATTATAAATGCTATTATTTACTTCCATATCGAATATGTTATAGGACTATTGTATTCGGGGTGTTTACTATATGGATCAAACATATATATGTGATTCGAGAAAAAATTTACAGAACTTTTTTTTTGGTCTCATTGAAATTCTGGCTGCAAAAACCACACTAGAAATTTTGGAATGGAATTTGAAATTTCTTTAGAAATCTTGAAGGCATCTTCATTATAATTATTTCTCTATTTCTTTGCACCTGGGGCTGCGTTGTGCCGAGTTGCATGCCTTCACTTCAATGAAGGGCCTTCGTTAGCGAGCACTCGGCGCAAATTCCAGTCTTGTTATATACTTTTTATGGTAGCACAATGTGTCACGGGAGTCCTGGTGTCACAGGAAGGCATTATTGCCGCACAATTGGACGGCAGGGCGGGAGCGACGGGCAGTGTCGGCCTGTCTGCTGGACAGAAGATCGTGATGACTCTTTCTTTTGGGACCCGTGGCTCCTGCAAGCCAATTTACACAAGCCAGTTTTCATGAGCCAGTTTCCAGAAGCCAATGTCCAGAAGCCAATTTCAAGAAGCCCATGTCCAGAAGCTAATTTCAAGAAGCTAAATTCAAGATGCCAATGTCTAGAAGCCAGTTTTCATGAGCCAATTTCGAGAAGCCAATTTCAAGAAGCCAATTTCGAAAAGCCAATTTCAAGAAGCCAATTTCAAGAAGCCAATTTCACGGAACTAATTTCCAGAAGCCAATCTCTGTGAGCCAATTTCCATAGATTTCTACAGCAGTGCAGCTGTCAGCTTACATGTGACTCGGACTAAATCACGTCGAAAGTGAGAGGACCATTTAGTGTGGACTGTAGAGGACTGGGAATCTGTGTTCAAGGTGTGTTCCTACACATGATCTCCTGCGCATAGAAACAGTAAGTTAACAATGAAGAGGAAGAAGAGACAAAGAAGAGATAGCGGAGAAGGTTTGAAAATTAAAAGGTGCGAAGTGGATACGAAAGACAACGTCCCGAAGACCTACCTATAGCTGAGGTAACCTATCAGTGTCCCCCTGGGAACGCCAGTCCCCATAGCATACGATGGACAATCTGACCTAACCCTACTGCCTACCCTGCGCTCTCGGAGGCGAGGTTGTTTTCAGAATAAGTGATCGTGTGGATATGCAGAACAGATGCTCTACTTTTAGTGTTATAGAAAAATTTCAAGGGAATGTTAAACGTTTTCTTTTAGCTCTTAAAAATTGACGTGTGTTTACGCTGATACGTAGTTCTCGGCGTTATCATATCGAAATCATTGTCCCCATTATGTATGTTGGAAAATTACATTTACTCATTTTTAATGAGGTATCACATTTTTCCTACACAACCACAGGATTAGCTGTATAATGTCTCTCCAACCCTCACTTTCAGAAGTTCTACAACTCTTTGTGCAGAGATGCGTCAAAAATGTGTTCGAAAATTTGTTCTTACTTTTTTGTCATGAAGGTCTGGGTATCCTCCGTTTATTTATCTATTTGTATATTCGTAACCTGAAAACTGGTTTCTGAAAGCAGGAATACGCATTTGTTGCGTACGTAAGTTCCCAATGTTGGTACTGATCGTGTGACGTCAGTGAATTTCAATGACGTGAATGTACACGACCTCGACTCACAGACATTCCTTCGCGAAGAAACAAAGTTTTGTCAGAAAGTTCGTGTTCACTAACGAATGAAGCCAATTTTTAATCGCGAGCCGAAATTAATCATAAGGGAAAACGAATTTCGTGACCAATTTTGGTTCGTACGACAAGTTTTTCGTAAGTCGCGGGCCTAAGATGCTGCCAAACATCGCTCCTGCTCTTGGGAACCGACGAGCGAACCCTCCGATCTGCGGATTTTGAAAGTCGCTCAAAAGGAATTTCCAAATTACGTGAGAGGGTGGTTTTGCTCTCTCAATACGCAGAATTTACATTTTTGAGCCGTCAGAAATAATGCGAGACATGTTTGACTTTCCTCCGACAAGAGACTCTGAGACGGAGACTAAAAGACTCCGAGACGGAGACTAAAGGACTCCGAGACGGAGACTAAAAGACTCCGAGACGGAGAGGTAAAGACTCCGGAGGGCTGAGTCAGGTGCGTTTCCAAAAGGAGTCGCTTTGCAGCTTTCAAAATCACGGGACCGGAAAAGAAGGAGCCACGCCAGCTCTAGCACAGCAGATTTCGTTTTGCGGACCCTCCTCATCGCGCTCACGGTGTTTCTTTGTGCCTATTGTGTGATGAAGATATTACAAAGTTTATCAAGTTCACATATCCGCATAGATGTCAGTCAGGGCAAGTTAGCGAAGAGGAGGAACAGAGTTTTCACGTGTGCGTGCTCTTCAGATGATATGTGTGTACGTGTCTGAAAGACGGGGGCCAGTTCTTGAAGCTTGAGGTCGAGTTGTGATGATGTTTTTGATGGCACTGCAACACCACGACTGCTTTTTTGACAGCATCGACCATCTTTACGATAGTTGAAGGGGAATGAGAAATTATGTTTTTTTCATGTTTTTCAGTTACAGGGAAATGGGAAAGTATATTTTTTTGCATGTTTTTCAGTTACAGGGAAATGGGAAAGTATGTTTTTTTGCATGTTTTTCAGTTACAAGGAAATGGGAAAGTATGTTTTTTTCATGTTTTTCAGTTACAGGGAAATGGGAAAATATGTTTCTTTATGTTGTTCAGTTACATGGAAATGGATTTTTTCCCCGGTGTTCAATTACAAGGAAGTAGAAACGTTTTTTTCCTCTTGTCCAGTTAGAGGAAAATGGAATACTATATTTTTTCATGGTGATCAGTCACAAGGAATTGGAAGCATGTTTTCTGTCCACGATTGAGATAAGATTGCGGGCATGGCACATGAAGACTTCGAAGCCAAATTCTGTTGTTTTTATTCCTTATCACAACTCGCGACCATGCTGCATTCTGACCCAGAAACGGAAGCCACATTTTTCTTCTACCCTTTGGCGGTATTGGACTGATCTCCTCAGTCATCGAAAACACTCATCTGTGATGCAAATCTGAGGAGATCGGCCACAAAAATGGCACGCTCAAAAACGTGGGACTGATCTCCTCAGTTCTACATGTAATGGGGTTTCATCAGGCTTTAAGCACAGCATGATTTTCTTTCATGCGTATAACTAATTATTTTAACGTATTTTTGTGTTACTTCATTTCAATACGTGCGTACGATATTCAATAAACACTTTATAATCAATCAGAGTGGTTCTTCGTGACATCTTGTGGAAAACTCTTCCAATTTCTTGCACCGTTGAAGTTTTAGTCTAAAATTTCGATTTCAATTAAATTTTCACTGAATTAAACTGTTTGTTTTCTGTTTGAAAAAATTGAATAATTTGAAGTCTAAATTTCAAGTTTCAACCGAATTCAACATTAGCCGCTAGGCGACTGCATGTATGAAAGTAGCTTCCCCACGCCGTCCATAATGAAGGCAAATCTCGTGTGAAATGTTGTAATTTTCCGTATCCCTGATACGGACTGCCTTCTCTGACACAGTCTCGCTGATTAGGAATACGGACCCGGGAATTTTCTCACCTCTAATTCCTTTAGTGAGTAAATGAATGGTTACTAGACAGAAAAAAACAGGTAAATACTAGTACGGAAATGAATTAGGGTATTATTATACGAAATAATTATTTTCTAATTCCAAAGCACATTCCCAGGTGGTGCGACACAACAGCCCCGGAGAGAACACCATTGTGCCCAGGGTGTGCTAATGAGCACATCTCGTTGTACGCCCCTCAAAGCAAGACAGCTGATGCGAACCCCCGCACCAGCAGACCTCAAAAGCGCATACTGCTCAATGACGTCACGCTGCGATATGGAGTCTTTGTTTAATTCTGCTTCTCAGTTCGTCTTTTCGTGGCGGTCTTCGCGTCATAATAGCGCGAAATACAAGACGCGCCGTGTGATGCTGAAGAATGTTCAATGTAGGTAGTTTTTATTTATTAATTGGTCTGGAATTTTTTACTGAGGAATTCATTCCTTACTCTATTGGTTCCAAATTTTTAGCAAGGCTTTTCTTTCTAATTAGCTATGAATTTTTAGTGGTATAATTCTTTCTTTTCTAATTGATTCTTAATTTTTAGCGAGAAAATTCTTGATTTATCAGTTGGCCCTGAATTATTTTGCTGACAAAATTCTTTCGCCTCCAAAGTCATGCGAATTTTTTTTTAGGAGTATCGCTTCGTTTTACAACTTAAATATCGAATTTAAAATAAGCACGAAACATGACGTCATCGAACAGCCCTAACCCATCACCCAGCACGTTATTATTATTCGAATGACGTTCATATGGTCATTAAAATCTGTTCACAGAAGTTTAACGGGGCAAAATCTTATAACGAATTCCTCGTTGTTGTGTACCTGGGTTACGGGTAAGTGTGTATTTACGTTTAAACTTTGATATGTGTATATTGGTCGGGAATGTACAAAATATACATAGAGATACTCTAATAGATACTTTAATACTTTAGTGTATTCGAATAGGTGGGGGAAATTCTGAGATACATCAGTTAGTGGAGGCTGGGGTCAGTTCCATGTTGCTTGATACTTTAGTGTTTACATACTGTAATGCATCTAATTCAATAATGGTATATACACTCATGCATTAACATGTATTTAAGGAACCAGGGAACAAGTTTTCTTTTATACTTAAGTACACTGGCTAGTTCCTTATAAAATGGCCATGGTTTTCAACAACCAGTGTATTAAATAAATCTTTATCATGTATATATTAGTCGAGTTCATTGAATTGAGAACGTCAACAAAGACGAATTAATTTATCTCGATGCAGTGACCTTTTAACTTAGAAGAATGTGCGATTTGTGCAATGGGAGCCAGCTCCTCTTTTTTCTTAAAATTAAAGTAGTGAAATTAAGACCAAGAAAGCGTAAGTTACGAGCAAGTTTTCTTCACGAATATATGCTTTGTAGAAAATAAAAGACTCAAGTGAACAATTTTTTCCGTTTTGAGACCAACAATATACCGAAATTTTTACGGCATAGTGGGACGACAGGTCTCGGCCACTGAGGTTATTCGTGTGGGGTACTGGCACGGGCACTCGGAGGTCCTCTGGGTACTGTGTGGTGCCCTGGGTACTGGAACACAGATACATGTTTTAAAATGGAAGCGAAGTAAAATGAAGCTTGAACAAAAAGGGCTTTTAACTTCCTGAAGCCTTAACTGCTATTGGAACTGCCATTGGAACAGAGATACATGTTTTACCTTCAAGTTTGTCAATATGCATTAACAGGAGAAGGAAGGACGGGTCGATATGGCCCGTCCTTCCAAACTACCAAAATGGAATTTAAAAAAATGATTACATCGTCCAACAACCGATGTTTCTTTCATGGATAAATAAACCAGGATGGGAATAAAATATTCCAAAACGATTGGAAATCGGCCACATTGACGCGGGTTTCAGCGACTCGAAACTTCGAAATAGGTCACTCTGACCGTCCCTTCACCTGCCCCTAAATCCGTCTAGGACAACACGTCGTATCGAGGAAGACTCTTCAAAGCTCAGCATTCCTGCATGCGAAATGATTCCTCTAGTTCTTCCTAGGGAGCAGAAGGATCGGGGCCGGAATTCCTGCATCTAACTCCCGGATTGTAACTTTTGTTTGACTTCTATCGAGTAAATAATACGAACCCTTTCCACTTCATACCTCAGGAGGCCGCTCAGAGCCTCCATAATGAGATCATCTTCAAGACAAGGAGCGTTTATTCGCTGCTCAACAACTGGAAGAACTTCGGACGTTTCTTGCTTGTGAGGAGTCCATTATGTCTTTTTTATGTGTGTGTCTAGAGATCGTGGAATGGCTCTCAGGAGCTCAGCATTGTGCGGGTCTTAACAAACTGGAGACCGTCTTAGCCTCAATGTCGGCCGGCATTCCGGGACGGTCTATGTTGGTCCCGGTAATTGGACTATGTTGGCCCTCTAATTGGACTATGTTGGCACCTCTAATTGGACTATGTTGGCCATCTAATTGGACTATGTTGGCCATCTAATTGGACTATGTTGGCCCTCTAATTGGACTATGTTGGCCCTCTAATTGGACTATGTTAGCCCTCTAATTGGACTATGTTAGTTCTGGTAATTGGACTATATTGGTCCCGGTAATTGGACTATATTGGCACCTCTAATTGGACTATGTTGGCACCTCTAATTGGACTATGTTGGTACCTCTAATTGGACTATGTTGGTCCTTTAATTGGACTTTGTTGGTACCTCTAATTGAACTATGTTGGTTCTCTAATTGGACTATGTTGGTACCTCTAATTGGACAATTTTGGTCCCGGTAATTGGAAAATGTTGGTCTCGGTAATTGGACTATGTTGGACTAGTTAGGGAAATTCCCCATTTCGCAAGGGTCATTTCGACCCACCCGTTCTCCTAGCGTTAACCCTCAGTCGTCTACGCATATTAATTTCAGAGTTTTTTTTTCAATTAAAATGATTTTTTTTGTTCGGACCCTGAACTGTCAGCCGCAATAACCCCTAAAATAACTTGACCTGCCATGGATCAATCGATATCTTTCGTGGTCAAACTTTACTTGAGCGAACAATTGGCAATGGAAAGACGTGCATTTGAACCTCTGAAAGCTAAGGAATGTTTTTAGCGAAAGGAAGAAACTACCGCATCTTTATATTCCAATTCTCCAATACGTTTTTAAAAATTCTTAAAATAATAAATTATGACTATGGAAAATAAAATTATTCCTTAAAATTGTCCGAATTCTAATCTACGGTAAAATTTTGGCTTATATCTACATACAAGCCTGCTATGACAAAATGGATGTTTTCTCGCAAGACCTACGCAAATTTTTATCGACTCTGTCTGCTATTTTTAAGTTATGTAAAGGTTTTAATTTTTAAAATGAATTAATAATTCTAGACCCATATTTCCTAGAGTCGACTTCAGCTAGCATGAACATTTAGATTTAACTCCGTGAATGATTTTAATTTTGAATCTTCTTCATGCATAATGTATTGGTCTTCATAAAAGCTCTTCTTTATTCTAGTGAAATAGAATTCAGTTCGAATTTATGATGATTTAATAGTTGTGTCCTCTATTTATTCTAAAAAATCTTGGGTCTTATTGAAAATCATGACAAGTAAAAATTAGCGTTAAACTCACACAAGTGGTACGCTAGTAAAATGATACGTACACGGTGTCGGAAAAATGCATTGTCTCTGCCTCATCGATTATTAAGTGTTAATTGATATCTCAATCAATTATTTTCAACGTGAGATGGAAAACTACCTCAACTACCTCAATTACCGTATTTGTTTGGTACCTGTTTTTTTATGTTTAATGAGATATTCAATTCAACAATATTTCATGAAATTGTATGATCAGTCGTAACGTGGTACCACTGATTTATGACTTTTTGTACCCACATCGCGGGGCATCATCAGAAAAACCAAGATCGTGCGAACAAATTCCTGGCCAAACATCCCTAAAAGAACGATCGCTTTGCGAATTAACGATTCATTCATTTACAAAGCGAAACAAAATCGAGAGAAAGAAAAAAAGCAATGGAACACAAATTCCTGACCCACTCCTGCTCACCTCAGCGTGTCACCCTACGCTCCCCCACATCTCATCAGTTCACCAGCGCGCGTCGCACTAATTCGGAAACTGGCACCCTAACGCTCGGCACGCTCCGCATCGGAAGTTAGCTCGATAACAATACTAATGTAACAAGTCTAACGTAACAATACTCATTTGCGGCCTCCATTAACCCCAGACATGCTCCGGTGCCGCCCCAACGATCGCTCCTAATGCCCCGTACGCAGGTACCACCTCACGTGCACTTGGTATGAACATTGGTGATGACGCTGTCGAAGAGGTGGGAGGGCTCGAATTTTTGTTGCTCTAATGAATATTGGGCGAAAATATATAAATTTGAAACGGTTTTTTTTTTTTGTATCGTAGGCTAAAAGGGTGGGTTTAAGATGTTTTAAAAATGATTTGGAATTTTGGGTTTAGGGTTTTGTAGGAAATTGATGCCGTATTTCAAAAATTTCACTAAATTATAAGGTTTAAAAGCTTTTTGTTTTGGCTTTGCCAACTTTGCTTGTCAAATATGAAGATTTGTGAGGTGTTTACGCATGTTCTAGAAAATTTTACGTCAGGAAAAAATTTTGTTAGCCAAAAATATTCTTTAAAGAGATGAATTATTTGAATTTATTAACTCTACCATACAATTATATAAAAAATGAAATGAAATTGGATGAACTAAAGTATAGAAATATTAATAGTAATAGAAAAAACAAAGCTTAAATAAAAATGGAACGATGTTACTGCAAAATTAGGACCAGATGTTCATGGGTAGAATCTGGCCAAATCAAACTAATTAATGAAATGAAGTCCGGCAAAACAAGGTGAGAAATAAGGTGCTCGGAGAAAGTACTATGTTTATTTACATGACTTTCGTCGACAGGACGGCCATCGAGGCGTGATTTGGGTGAACTACAACAGTGTGATTGAAACACTAAAAATTGTCGAGAAAATGTCCATAAAAAAGGGGAATTCTTGTGTTTTTTGACGATGAACACAATCTCGACGTTGTTTACTTGGGTATTCATGTAGAATTTCGAGTAAAAAACTGCTATTGGAATTGCAATAATGTTGGCTGCTGTGCACCTATGTTTCTTTTTTGAAAATTGTTCGCCCTCCGACGGCCGGACTGGCCTGAGAACCCCACCGAGAGGGAGGGGAGGGGACGGGCGGTGGGGGTCACCCTGAAATTCGATCACTTACTGAGAACACCTATGGTCACAAGCGAGCTAATGCACAGCACCCTTTAAGAGTCATTACTTTAATGAGCAACGTGATGCTAATTAGAACGTTGCGTGAACGCGGCGTGCATCCGGGACCCGACGGTGGGCGACGCGTGGCCGCATTGGACGATCGACAGTGGCCATCTTTTTGGCTTGTGGTCTCTATTTTCTCTTCTGTTTACATGTTATGTGATGATGTGCAGTTTCTTCGGCCGGTAATTGAATGAAAAAATCATGTAATTATATATTTTTTGCTTTGTTGGTGGTAGAATAGCTAACTGAGTTGAGGTAGTGGAATTGAGGTAGTGGAGTTGAGGTAGTGGAGTTGAGGTAGTGGAGTTGAGGTAGTGGAGTTGAGGTAGTGGAGTCGAGGTAGTGGAGCTGTATTACCGCAAAATTAAATTGAAATATAATCATTTCATTTCTCTCATTCTTTTGGAAATAGGTTTCACATTCCTTTTCTCACCGTTACGACCATATAAGAAACTCGACACTAAAAAAACAGATTTTGAGATATTAGCAAAAACTTTGGATAGTGGACACGGCTAACTCAGGGCAAGACCTGCCCATCCGTACACTTAGACCTTTCTTCCCGCCTCGGGGCGGCGTGCTGCAAACATTAGGTGAAAAAATTCGTACTACATAAAATCAGCTGTAATTTAGAGCTCACTTCCGTATCCAGGGTACGGCCGTGGGGTACCTCAGCTGCTGTTCTTCTCGTTTTCTTATGGAAAAATTCCCCATACATTTTTTTAGGTCATTCAAATTTCCCCCTACAAGTCCTCATCAGTCCCCACTAGTCCACACAAGACCTACCACTCACCACAAGTCTCCATAAGTCCTTGCAAGTCCCCACAAGCCTCCATAAGCCCTCATTAGTCCTCATCAGTCCCCAAAAGTCCCCACCAGTCCCCACCAGTCCTCACCAGTCCCCACAACCCTCTATAAGCTCCCATCAGTCTCCACTAGTCTCCACCAGTCCCCAAAACTCTCCACCAGTCCCCAAAAGTCTCCACCAGTCCCCACAAGCCTTTCTAAGCCATTACCAGTGCTCCCTAGTCTCTACAAGTCTTCTCTAGTCCCCAGAAGCCTTCACTAGTCCGTACTAGTTTCTACAACTTCCCATCAGTCCCCACCAGTCCCCGAGACCACCTCCCGATGAAGTCATCAATCCTACAGCGGTGGCAGCCGTAGCTCCGGCGGTGGAGTCTCCGAAATTAAAACTTGTCGAGAAATTGAAATTTTTGTGCACTAATTGCGAGTGATCCTGG
>VOMN01121690.1:0-12762 GCA_014899125.1 Orchestia grillus
TTTTATCGGTCCCATACCATACTTTTACTCCATATTGAAGAAACGGGGGAATAAGTGTATGATACAAGATTTTAGCGCATCAATTAGCAATATGTTTCTTACTTTATACAGTACACCAATTGATATCGAAAGTTTTTACAAATGTATGACGTATGTTCACTGAACGTCAAAATGTTAAATCGGCATCGCGTATGAATGCATACGACTACAATGGTTACTCCACGTGGTTAATTTTCCTAGTTTTCCAACTATCGTTCTTTTCGCTTACCATTCTCAAATGTTGACCATTTTGTTTTGCATTACACATACTCGCTCCGTACAATCACTTCATAAAGGGCAATTTTGTCCCTGCCCCCTGGCTTAACCTCCTACAACTTAAGAGCCAACAGCATCGACAGTATTTGGCCTAGGAGCAATAGGAATGTACCACCAGTTTTCAACTCATATCTAATTTTCCTTCGAAACCCTCATCTAGCCGTTTACCACTTAATCTAAAATCAAATTTTATATTTCTGTGCTACGATAATCACAATCGCCACCACTCGTTATATTCAAGAGACTTTAAAGCCAAAGGGGATCCCCTTTGAATATAATCTCATTTATCCGGCATCGTTGTTGTTACTATCATTAGAAGAACAATACAAGGTGTAAAACTTCATTTTCACGGTAAAAGCAGTTCATCATAAACTAGGTTCAAAAGGCACGTTTAACCCAGTCTTTTAAAATTATTTCTTACTTTCGAAGCATTAAATATTCGATCATCCACCTCGAGCTGAGTTTTTTTAATTGAATAATTCGTTTAGTTCTTCGTTAGTCCTGTTTTCCTGATCATGTTCATCCATCTGTGAACGGCACCTGTCTGATTATAGGAACGTGCAAAGCCCGCCTAGAATTGCGTGCTTTTAGATTGGTTGCGGTGACCTACCTCCTGTGACGGAGCAAGTGAGGTCGAGTGAGTCCCCTTCATTGTACGGCCCGACGACCGTCCACACTTCACGGCCGTCCTTCTGGCGCACCGTCGGGGGGTCGGGCGGAACTGCGGCGGAGAACAGAAAAAGCGTGAGAGGAGAGGACTTCGCGTGATGCTTTGGGAAGGATTTTTGCAATGGACTGCAAACATAAGAAATACCAATGAAAAGATTGTGAATCAGTGTTTACGTTGAAGGGATGTTGGAAATAAGAGTTAATGTTTTCAGTCATAAAGCACTCTTAAGAATAATTAATGTTGAGATGAAATCTTTTTTCAAGTCTAGGAAAAAATACGGCGTTCCAGATCGGAAATCCTACGAGCTTGAAATTCTGGATCAGGTAGCTGACTTAATACAAGTCATCTCCCCTGTGTGGGAGTGGACCTGACGCCCGTGTGGTAACCATTACATGCCAATGACAAATGACTAAATTGAATGTGTACATACATGTATGAACATAGCCAGGAGACTAAAACTCAGTACCACTGTTTCGATGATGCTTTGAAATTTTATTCAAAATACGTGGCGCGAAGAAACTACGTGAATTCTATTTTAAAAATTCAGACGAAGCTTTGCAATCTTCAACTCCTTTTCGTCAAGCATAATCGGGAGAGCATTAAATATCAATTTCCCCGAACGATTTCAAATTTTACCCCGAACAGGAACTATAAAAATAAATCCGAAGAGTTCCTGTTCGAGTACTGAGATAGGTTAAAATTCTGCAGGGAATATTGTAAACAAACATTGAGAGCTCGAGCAAGGCAAGAGTTAGTGGACCATCCCCTGACGTAACTGAGGATCGCCGAGGAAGTTGGGTTTCAACAAAATGCTTTCTCATCCATTTGGCAAGGCGACGTTGGCCAGACTTGGTTGCAGAGACAAAGCCCGAGGCCCAAAGGGCTTGGGAGTAAGTGAGAATTCCTTTGTTGTGATTGCCATCGCCCTTTCGACTTAACATTCGTAGCTTCAAGCAAATCTTGGAGATCAGGTTTTGCCTGCTTCCAGCCTACCTTTGTAAAATTAACTGATTCGTAACAACAAAGATATTATCTAAAATAAATACACTGAAAATTTATAGAATACAACTAAGCACACAGTTCTAATCCCAGAAGTGCAGAAGCTGTCGTCCGAGTCCAGGGGCTCAAAACCAGCTTCCCCTGAGCGACGACGTCTTCTCAGCAGCACAAGCCTCGAGTTCAAAGTCGGCCTTCACAGGCGGCAGTGTCGTGTCTTATGAATTTTTGCCGGGGAAGTAGGAGGGCCAAGGCAAAATTTTTGGCATGCCAACCCTGGAAAGTCAACGGGAAGTATTGGCAAAATTGAATGGATGCAATTTTTGTCGTCGCATGGAGGACAGGTGCCTTGCGTACATCCTGAGTTTAACAGGAGGCAAGGAAAAGTATCAGTTCTAATCGGCACCCGGCAGTTGAATTGGAGAAATGTATTGATTTTATCAGACAAGAAACGGCGGCTTCCTTCGTTACTTTTACCTGCTTTTTTAACTCATAGGAGAATTTTTCTCAATCGACGTTACTATAAGTAATTTCACTTTATTGCGCTCTTTTATCTTGAAAAATTATACATTGAATCAAAATGGCGATCATCGATTTCTTCAAAAGTCGTTTGCTTTATCTATTTTTTTCCAGAAAGAAATCAAAATTAAGTGATCCGTTTACAACGTTATTTTAATTATTTTGGAATAAACAATATTTCTGTCAAATGTGAATCAAAGCAACAATGTAACTCCTCCATTGCTTAGTTATTTTTGCGTGCTTGGATATCTTCGGAAACTTATACAGTGCGATCACGTCTCTCGTCTTCGTCCAGAAGCAATATGGCCGACGGCGAAGTTTTCTCCGCTCTCGAAATGATGCCAAACTTAAATATTTGCCAACGAGCCAACCACGCGTAATATGAAAAGAAACTCCTCGAAGTGGACCCTCAAAACATTGCTTGGCTCATTGGCGACAGAAAATCTGCAAAAAGACCTGGCCAAATAAAACTCCCCGAAGTTATCGACGCAAGCGAAATATTTCACTTACTAGCCGGGAAAAAATCAGTGAAATATTTATGATGTAAACAGACCAGGAACGCAGCGCGGCAATACCTCAGAAAACGGTAGGAGTCGACTGCTTCCTGGGAGTCTATTTGGGCGAGAGACTTTTTTTCGAAGAGTTTTCAGAAAAGAAAATATTAGTGAAGTACCTTAGGAAACCCGTAGAATTTAAAGAATTTGTTTCTGACAGAGTCTGTATCTGACTTTGAAACAGAACAAAGGCAACGAGCCAGTTTCATTTGGCAATTTTATATTTAATTTCGTGACCATAGCGTTGAAGGGTGATATTAGAGTTATAGAAAAAGAAACGAAATTGGTCGCAAAATTCCCCCTCCATTTCCTGACCACAAACCGAATTATCTCATAGAACGAATTTTGCTATCGAAAGTCAACACAATATTTTATTTTTCCAAACAAACGAAAACCATCATTAACATCACTACAAAAACAAGAATCTTCATCAGAGGATACAATGCTTATAGGATTTCTGGTGGTAAAATAATAGAAGGGTCATTTTAGGAGAGTATGCTACAGATAAAATTACAAGTTTTCGGAGCACTAGTGTAGGCAAACATTATTTTGTGAATTTCTGTCGGAATCCCGTCACTACTTCAGCATTTACCTCGATGAAAATTTTTGAACGCGACTGTTATGGCTGTTATGTCTTTGGTAGACAAAGGCTGATAACCATTGGCTATCATCAAATAAGTATAGTGAAACAAACCAGAAAAATATTGAACTCCTTGGACAAATAATTAGCTACTTACTGTTAATATCGTTTAGGATCTCCACGACCATGAAGAATAGCGCCGATTATGTGCGTCACGAGTCTACAGGAGTCCTAATGAACACCTGGTCGATTTTAAACTACTCTTGCATTAACTGATCTCGTAATATACGGTCACAGTACATAGATGTTCATCTAGACGTCTAATTTATCGTTCCAGGTGGCCTCACAAATTTTCTATTGAGTTCATGTCTGGGAAAGTAGCTCGCTAATTCAAATTCTTGACATATCCTTAACGACTGTCGTATTAAGTAACGACAGTTTTTGTCGGATGCACCCAGCAGTTGTTATCATGAAAGATAGCAAGGCAACATGTGTTTCAGCGATCAAATATTGTGCAAATGGTGAAATATAGTTATCTAACAGCTCGCTGTAACCAAGCTGGTTTAGTTGGACGGACACCTCAACTATAGGGACCCACTTCTGTGTAGTTGAAACAGACCCAGAATATGACAGACTCTCCTCCTTGAATTGCTTTTTACACACAGGCTTCGTTTAAGGTTTCATGTCATCGATGAGTCTAACGGTAGGCATTATTGCTACAGAGACAAAATCGTGATTCATCTGACCTCATGATTCTTCTCCACTCCTCTACAGTCCCATGAGCGAGCGGCTTGGCACTGTTTAAAGTCATGTGGGTAGGGGTTAATTTCGGCCGTTTACAAGCCACTCTGCTCCAAGCATTCATTTGAATAATGATCCGTACGGAAAATTAACACAGTTCAAAAACAGCAGGAGAAGGGCTATAATTGATCATAAGGGTTTCGCAGCACTTCCGTCCATGATACAAAGCGATTCCGGTCGACAATTCGGAACACACGACGGTGGTCCATATCGATAAGAATTTTCTCCCAACTACAATTTTGCCTTGCATTGATGTATGCACCGTTTTGTTTCTATTGTTGGTAGACCGGCATGACAGTGACGCATAAACACCGCCGAATTTCGCTACATCCTTACCTGGGTGTCCCCTAGCACGATTAAATGCAATAGGAAATTTTGTCATTCTGAGACATCCTGCTTTCGTCCCATCATTGTGGACCAATTAAGAAATAAGTCTGTACCTAGCCAACTCTGAATTAAGACTGATACCTTTCAGTACTTGGATATAATGCAAACTTTGGTCACAGCTTCGAAAAACGATCGGTGAGTGTAGCTTCTTATCTTCTCTAAGAAACGAACTTTTCTAATGCAACAATTAACCTCACACAAGCACAATATACAGAGAATGCTATAGTGAATTTAGTTGGCTTAATACTTTAATCAATTTACAGCAAGAATTTCAGAGTATGGTTCAGTATATTCTGTGAATCTGTTCAACACATCATTTTGGCCTCCGAATACGGGTCCAAAAAGTGAGCCGAATGGTAGTTATAAGACAACTAACAAAAAAATTCGTGAAAGATCTGCAGGCCCTATATCATCAATACAGAGTTTTACGCTCTGAGTCATAAAGTATGATATTGAAAAATTGGAACATTTTTGATCACGTCCAACGAAACTGAGATCTACGTATCAGCATTAGCAAATGTTTCTTAGTTGGTGCAGTCCCTCTAATTCTGCCCTCCCAATTGATTAATGACTCTCCGAGTGTCGAACTGTCAGTCTCAAAGGAGAGGTACGTACATGTTCGTTCTCGTTATGTTGTTTTTCATTTTCTCCAGATTTTAATTTACTCCAGATTTGAACATCATTTATATTAAGTATTAAACATACGAAACAGTAATCCATTCTCAGTACTAAGGGCTGTCAGTTTTCCCAAACTTTGACACCCAAATAAATAATGCTCCCTTAGCTGCATGTCTGTGGATTTGAATCGATCCACAGCTCTCCATTTTAACCGGAAAGAATCATAAGAAATTTTGAATCAACTAAGGGCAAGAAATGAAAGTAAATCTATTGTTTTGAGGTTATTCGTTTTTTCAATCTCCTGTCTTTTTCCGACTTGAAAGGTCTCTCGTCAGACTGGTTACCCCACACATATGCCATTGTAGCTTCAATTTAAAAGCTTGTACTTGGTTTCTTTCAATGACTTGTCATGTAATATCTGGGATGCTTCTACCCATTAAGCGGAATCATTCATGACTTGTGCAACTTTTGTGCTTCACAGCCCCGTATTCTAAAAGTAAAACGTTATGCTCCGCCTTAAAGTCAGGTTTTCTGGCACTTTTTCTTATATAGGTCGTCTCAAAGTTATCTTCATCTTCGTCCCTGCGATCAATATGTCTGATGTTCTTTGCGAGTTTTAAAAGTAAAAATTTGCCGCCCGTTATCTGCTGCACCAGATACAAATTCCAGGTGAAAATAGCTTACAGGAAAAAAAATTTGAATGGGCAATAGAATGCCACGCCAGAAACCTGAGGAGCTGGTGAATGCGGTGTATCTCCATTTGGATAAATGGAGTACGAAGAGCACTGGCTGGCTGACTTTTTTTTGCAGCTGTCAATTAGATATGAACAAGCAGTCGATGAGCTCAGAGATTGTGGGGGAGCTGGTTAATTTTTCCCTTACTGCTGATAAGGTATGACTTCGCACCTGCCTTTCACTTAAGGAGATTTGTAACAAGGGGTTGGGGGCAAATGCTTGCCATAACCGGGATACACAGGCTTGAGGTATAGTGCTTCATGGCAAACGATAAGACAAAAACTGTCACTCGAGTGGGCTAAGATGCATGGGTGTGGACAAGAGTGGGTGACGAGCCCTCGTTACTGGGTGTTTGCTGTGCGTTGTACTGTTGTATTGTGTTCATGGTATGGTATACTCCAAGAGTTTCTTTCGGTAAGGATAATAGCTTTTCCAAAAATGGATCGGTTCTTATGGCCCTTGGAGTACCAGTGCGTGAGACGAAAGTCTTAATTTCGGTATAAGAACCAGTTACTGTTCCGTTCTCTTTGAATAAACCTTAGCGTCTTCTGCCACCGAGGCGCTTATGATAATACGGCTCATAAATTTAGATTGACGTCGTTAACGGTTCCAGACCACGCAGAAATGGAATCTAGTCTTAGACAAGGCCCTTCAATAATAAGGATCATTATAAAAAGAAACGAAAGAGCATACATTGGCCGACCGCCATAAAAAATCGATTTTAGAACACAGGAAATTTTTTGAGCTTACAGTTCAGAGTGAAACATTGAGTTTGTCAAAATTTTGCAATGTCTAAATCAATGAGGGAGGTGATGTGTAAAACGCGGAGAAGACTGAAAATATTCAGTTTACCTTAGATAAAAATTATTAAAGAAAGTTAAAAAGATCAATGTATGCGATAGAAACAAGTGCTGAACTTATAGAGTAGCAAATTCTTGCAAACGTGGCTTCAAATTCCAGAGCTTGGCAAAATTTCTGTGGCAAATTTTTTCTCAAGGCCACCAGTGCTCTGTGTTTAAGCCTGAGTGAAGCAAAATTATTTATGCGGGAGCCCAGAAAACAATTTGAGCCAGAATTACCTCATGAAAATTGCTTTGTGGGGCCCCAACAAACTGGAGCTGAGCGAAATATGAAATATGACACGAGTTTATTAACATGACGAACTTGGTTTCGTCACGAGGCTTTACGCGTTCCCAATCGGTGAACGATTTTTTCAGTGTGTGTGCGTAGAATTCTTGATGTGGAAATTTTTCTGTTGAAACTCCAGGTGAATTTAGTTGAGTGTTTGAATGAATTCTACGCGATGTGCGATCAGCTTATTGATAACAATAATTATTGTGCTTATAATACACTCAAGTTCAAAAAAGAGACTATCACAGGCGATCAAGAGTTTTCTCTCACAGGTTGCAGCGGAGAAAAGAAACTCTTTCACTGACTTCCAATTGAACTTGATAAACAACATAGTTGATTCATAACTTTACACAAGTTGTTCGAATTAAAAACACCACAAGTGTTGAATATTTTTTTAAAGAAATTTGAATATGATCTACAAGAGATCTATGAAGTTGTTGAACTACTCTCAAAATGTATTTTAAAACCCCCTCTACTCAGTAGCTATCTGTTCATACTAAAATTCAACTCGTGTCATCGTATGTTAAAAAAATCTTGGAGCAATATTCCAATGATAAAAACACGCACAAAATATTTCAATAGACTGATGTTCGCCTTTTATTATCACAGAGTTGAAATTTCACGATTTATAATTTTGTAACCTAAACCTAATGCGATTAATTTAGTAGCTTTGCGAGGTAAGAGAAGAGATTGCAGCTCTCGAGAAGTCCAAGCCGATAAGCGTGAACTTCACTCAGTGCTCTTGATATATTTACTAATCTGTATCCTGATTTGAACAATAAGATGTAACTTTTTAACAATATTCATTATTGTTATTTTGTCATTCTTATTATGATTTTCATTAGCACCATTATCATCAGCAGTATTGTTATCATTTTCACATTGACAATAATTCTAGCATGAACAGATCCAGGCGATGCAAAGCACGGCGGCAGGGCATCCCTCAGAGGGAGCCCCGCAGTGGCGCCCTGGCACCGCTGCAAGGGCGGCGATGGAAGAAGCAGCAGGGGAGGCAGGAAGAAGAAAGTCGCTCAACTCTGAACTTTCAGTTGAAGGAACTGTAAAATTCTAAAGCACGAAAAAAATATCCCTCCGCAAATCAGGATTTATTAAAAGATATGGGTGTTTTTTCCAATTTGAATGATTCCTAATTCTAGGTAAGTTATTCAGTATGACGAACGTGTTTGGGCGGCCAAATGGACGAAAACAGCGCTTTTGACCTTCAGTTCAGGCCACAGTGCCGAGGGTTTGAATCCTTCACGCAAGACTGGACTTTCCTCAGTTGCTCAAAGCATAACACGAGACGCTGGATTTGAACATTTAAGTCGTTCTTTTGTAGCTTTCCCTAGCAGTATACGTAGGCATATATTTCGAATATGTTCTGAGAAGGATTAAAGGAAACAACCTCAAAACTTAAAAATGGTAAATGTATAAATTAAACAGAGGAGTCGTTCAAGAATTTGAGAGTTTGCACAACAACCGCACAACAGAATGCATTCACAACTGGTACAACCACCCGCACGTAAGCGTCTCATACAGTCGCGCTGATCACCTCTCAGCGTACTGAGTAGCAATGCACCGTCCTGAGCGGGATTGTGTCCCTTACCACGCGGAGTTAATTATCTGCTCTAAAAGGATTAACTTGAAAGGACCGGGAATCAGAGCTCTAAGCAGCCAATAACTGTAATTTAATTCAATTAGCGGCTGTTTTTAAACGAGTTGACTTAATGAAAATAAATTGACACAAGCTTACATCAGATAGTTTCGTTAGAATGCAAATTTCATTCCCTAATCCATATCAAAGCAATATAAGAAGGAATCCTAAGATTGTACGATCAGACTCTCCTCTCAAGCTCCTAAGACTTAATTTCATTCCCACCGCTCAACACGTCGCCCAAGCACACCCGCCCTTTGTATGATCCTGCCTCCAAGATGGATTCTCTGTTTAACGACTCCTCGAGCACGTCATATTTTCAAATCAGGGCGTTCCAGAACATAAGTGCAACGTTGCCGTATGTTGTCTTCAACGTTTTTTGAAGGGGGGAGAGGTGTGTGTTTGGCTCGTAATTTCTCATGGTGAGGACGAGCTCGTCGTGCTTTTATGGCTGTCCTCGTTTGAGAAAGCGATCATATTTGGCCGCTCGCTTACGAGCGGCGTATGTTATACCTCGCCATAAATTGGATATTTATTTTATTTCAAGTGCTGGATGTCAAGATCTCCTCTAATAAAATCTGTTCTCGAGCAGATCTGTACTTGTAACGCGCTCTTTGGTTCTGGCTTCGTAGCCATACAGCATAAGAGTATTGCCCTGCATTGCTTGAAATCCACTCGATGTAATACTGTACGTTGCCGTTGGCTTGTTGCTTCTAATTAGGAGTGTTGATCCTGCGCCCCTGCCTCTAGTGTGCAGCGCATGCGTTGCCGCGGGAATTTTTGTTCCATACAAATATGTGTGTGTGTGTGCATTTGTTACACGAGTACTGTATATACATATACCTTTGACTAAGTGAAGATACATACATAGATATGTGTAAATTTACGTTTGCACATTATGTGTATCGGTTAATTCGTCCTGAGTCAATCAAGGTGTAATTGTAGTTTAAAAAATCTAGCTCCACCTCGATGTTTTTCCTATTTTTTAGGCCAACAACTGTGCAAGCTAAAATAGCACAGGTTCCATGTTGCTTTCCGTTGCACGAAAAGGTAATTCATCAAAATATTTCAATTACAAAGGACACAGTATAGAATTCCTTTCGTCCGTGCTGGATGTTTACGCTGGTAGCTGAGGAAATTGCGTGGCTCTAATAAAAGAAGCAAGCATTTCAAAAGCAACTCCAGGCCTCGTGGAAGTGCCCGCTCGAAGTTTGCATCTCGGCCGCCATTAGGGCCCGGTTTCGGGCTTGCTGTTGACGAGAAGCGGCGCTTCGTGCTCCTGACAGCAGCCCTCAGGGAACCCCATAAGCACTTTAGGACTCCTAGCAGGCTAAAGTGGTACTCGTGGACGGGTCGCGCTCCATATGTGACTGCAGCAGGCCTCGGTCGCGCTTCTTCTTCATGTTGCTCGAGCGTAGAGAACGACTCGCGCTTTCCAGTTTTTAGCGCTTTGCTGAGTTGAGATTCAGATCTTTATCGCGTTGGGAGTGACGAAATTCATAGAAGAAGTTCTTGTGTTCCTTTCGCGTTACGTATTTGTGCTCTGGAATAAGTTCTTGTTGTATTCGTAAGCAAGGCAAGTTAAATAGATAACACACGCACAAGAAATATTCGATGATCACAAGATTGTAGACTGATCAAGAACATAAGGAATAATTTTGGTTTTGGTGACGCTTAGTCGCAAACTAAGAAGTGTTGCTTAAATAAAGAAGGCATTCCTTTTCATTGTAGTTATCATAGATCCTTTTCTCTAGAGCGTAGCAGCGAAAGTAATCATTCCCATATGTTTAGCAGCACGTACAAGTATAAAACATTGGTATATATGTCTGTTTAATATATACACAAATTAGGAAAAAATTACTCTAACACTTTTTCTATACTATTCCATGTTTTCAACGAAATTTCTAGGAGTACCTGCTTTCACTGTCGTATAGTATTGCGACTTCCTTTAATTCCTTGTGGGGTGGAAATGATACACTTGCTGTCCGGAACTTTTAGGGAGCGAAACCAGTTTCTTAATAAATTTATAAGATCCCCAGATCAAAAATTAGTCACAGGCTACTAATATGGTGTACAACCTCCACGACCAATAATAATGGCGGTAATTCTAAGCAGCATTGAGTCGACAAGTGTCTTAATGTACATCTGGTCGATTTTAAACAACTCTTGCATTAATTGATTTTGTAGTGCAGCCACAGTACTTGGACGATCTTGACGTTTAACTTGTCGTTCTATGTGGTCGTTCTACAAATCTTCTATTGCTTTCTTGTCTAGGCACTTACCTGGCCAATCTAAGTGCCTGACATATCCGGAATAACTGTCAGGACATTAATAACAGTTCTAGCCCGATGCAAGCGCCAATCATCATCCTGAACAGTGAGGGAAGCAACATGGTTTTTTCCATTTAGATATTGAGTAAATGGCACAACTTGGTTACGTAGCTGCTCAATGTAACCATGCTGGCTTAGTTTGATTAATACTTCAAATAAAGGACTAGCATTTGTGTTGTTCAGGCAGCACTAAAACATGATAGACTCTCCTCCTCCTCCTTCTATAGCTTCTTGCACACTGGCTGTGTTCAAGGCTTCTTCAATGAATGCGACAGCGGGCATCATTGATTTAGAAACAGAATCGTGATTCATCTCACCGCATGACACTTCTCCACTCCTCCACAGTCCAATGTGCGTGTGTTTTGATTCAGTTTTAACGAGTGGTCTTTTGAACAGGAGCTTACATCGGTCGTTCATGAACCACTCTGTTCTATATATACATGACATGGAGTTCTCTACGAAGAATTCGTCGAGAAGCAACAAGATAAGGGCCCTTACTGAGGCTTCGCGGTAGTTCCATCTTTCATACAGAGCGATTTCGGTCAATAATTCGGGACAAACGGCGGCGGTTCCTATCGATAAAATTTTCTGTCGACTACAATGTTGCCTTGAATTCTCGTATGTACCGGATTATTTCCACTGTTGGTAGACCCCCAAACTGTGTGGTATGATACACCGGCGAATTCAGTTACTTCCTTCACTGAGTGACCCTCAGCTCGACCAAATGCAACAGCCTCTTTTAGATATTCCGAGAGGTCTTCCTTTCGTCCCTCCGTTGCAGAACAGTAAAGAAACAAGTCTATACATTACCATCTTTGAATGAGAACTAACGCCCATTCAGTGCTTGCAATTAACCTAAACTTTGGTCACAGCTTTGAAAACCGATTATTGAACATAGTAAATAACTGGAGCTCAAAAAAATAGGTGACTTATTTCTCGTCCGAGGAGCTTATTTACTTACAACTTCCGTGTTCTTCTGAAGTCTCAGTGTGCATTATCTGTTATTAGGGAAATGTTCCTGGCACTAAGCTTTGTGAAGCAATTTAGGATCATGATATTCTAAGTTTTATTAATATCTGAACTTTCACTTTCCGTCACGGCAAGCACAGTCAATCAAATTTATTTCCCTGCAATATGTGCAAAGTCCGCCAGAAGATAGGGAAAAAGTGAAAGACTTCTATATAAGAAAAAAACTTCTGTCTTTGAACTAGTAGAAAAATTCTGTACACTGTTAAGAGATTCTACTCGCAGCTCCAAATTAGGATAATTTTTAAGTCAATCAACTCTATTCAAAAATATTTCCGCTTTAAAAGACGGACTACCTCCACATTTGCCTCTTGTGTAATTTATAAATATCAATGTGGACAGGCGATACTTCCACACTTGCCTGTGCTATACAGGCGATACCAAGAAGCAAAGGAAGGTCGGAGTAAGGGTCAACTCACACGGACGGCAGCAGAGCGACAGCGAGG